>JAVJIF010008296.1:0-211155 GCA_038442645.1 Agave tequilana | reverse complement strand
CCAAACCAGCACATCTACTATTTCTGGTCTCAGACTGGTAATGTTATAGACAATGATGCTATCATGGTTAGGCTGTTCATTGGCACCTTAAAGGGTTAGCATTTGACTGGTTCCGAAGTCTCCCTCCGGGCTCTGTCAATTCTTGGATCGACCTGAAAACTCGATTCCTTTCTCGTTTCTATGAAGACGATACCGAGGTAACCATGGACAAGCTCCTCTCCACCGTGCAGAAGAAGGGCGAATCTGTTCATGACTACATTGAGCGATTCAGAAACTTGTCTTGATGTGCCCAGCAGGGATGCCATTACCCATGCTCTTACAGACGTGCAGGCACAACTTCTTAGACCAAGTAGAGATTCGCATGGGGGCTGTCAAAGCCCATACCTGGAAAGAATTGGTCGAACAAGCTGAGAAAGCCGAAAAGTCGGCTAAAAAGTTCGAACCATCCACCCCTAAAGGCTTAATGGGGTATGAACAATAAAGGACGTGACGACATGGCACAATCTTCTCAAGCCAAAGGGAAAGAGACTGATTGGTAGTGAAAAGTGCATTTTTATCATCATATTTACCATCACATTTTCATATTTATTCATTTAATTCTGCACATTTATTAATAATTTGTAATTTATTGTGTGCAGGCCTTGAATTATTATTTTAACAATAAATAAAACTTAAAGAGCCCAAAAGCCCAGATCCAAGCCCATGTTTGAAGCACAAGAGTCAAAGTGCAAATATCAATTGTCAAAATTGCAAATACACAAGGGCCAAAGTTGCAAATACAAAGAAGAGGGAAGGATAGACTTCTATTCACCCTAAACACTTGCAGGATGAGGATAAAAGCTAAAAGAAGAGAAGGAAATTCGTGGAAAAGATTTGGGATCTAGTAACTTGATTCCCAAGTTATATCCAAATCCAAAGATTAAGAGCCAGGATGCAATTTCTAGAAGGATAAACCCGATGAACGGACCAGAGAAGGCCACGCGCCAAAGCGCGTGGCATTTGGCTACAAAGTGCCGCGTTTCCGCGGCAAATTTCCCATTTCCGCGGCATTTCTAACGAGTCTGGGGATCAGCTTTCGTGGGAGAGTTGTATTGGGACTCTACCTCCTTCTGCTCCTATAAATATCCCATGCAGTGCAACCGAGAAGAGCGTCCAGAGAGGAGCCAAGGGCCAAAAGCTAGGGTTTAGGTTTTAGGTTAGATTTTATTTTGTAAATTTTGTAACTGAGAGTGGAGATGCTTTCATGGAGGAAGGAATCATACTTGTACTGAGGTGACATCGGTGTAAGTTTTTATTTTTCCCCATTGTTAATAAAAATCTGCTCGAGGTTGGTTTGTTTTTATTCTTGTTTCATTGTTTCTTTATTCTCGCTTTATCTTTGTTTTTCTAATCTTGTTCTATGTCATTGTTTCTCTCTGATGACTTGCAATCCGTGAGATCCGATTGCTTCGAGACTGCCTAGCCAACGAAGATCCCTTGATGGCTTATGGCGACGAACATCCTATACGCCATACTTGCAAATCTTCTGAGAAAAAGTAAGTCGTCGCAAAAGGATCGAAGGTAAGTAGGACTGAAGAGGTAGGTGTGTATTTTATAGTCTTTTCTTTTTCTTTTCTTTTCTTTTTTGTAGATTAAATCCACATCTTCCACAATTCTTTTCTTCACTTCATTGTAAATACCATCCATTGTAAATACCACTACTAATAATAAAAAGATAAAAAAAAAGAGATAACTTGCTTAACGCTTCCATCGCAGTCCCTCCCTGAGGATCACGACCCGCATAGCCTTGCTACCGCGGATTAGTATTGAGCACCTCGCACACCTTTAATTCTCAGATCTAATATTCATATTTTGTGTGCAGGAAATCTCGATCAACAAATTGGCGCCGTTGCCGGGGAGGGACGGTAAGTTTATCTCTAAAACAAAATTTTAATTTTTAACTAATTCTTTATTCTTTTCTGTTTGCAGGTTTGGAGAACAGGAAACAGAAACATAACAGCAGCAGTGGACATATTGCTATTCTGTGTCTCTGCCCTCGAAGGCAGAGCACCAGAACCTACTGTTTTGCCGCGGATCCGCGGCCAGAGCCGCGGAAACGCGGCAACAGTAGAGAACTACTGATTGATATTTTTGCAGGTTGCTGCAAATTGTAAATTCTGTTTACTGCTCTGTTTATTTTGTTCTGTGATATACCTGTAAATTGCTAATAATTCAACAGTAAATTATTGGTTGTTAAAAATAAAAATTGATTAGACGTTTGCATATTAGGCACGTGTCTTTTCAATTATTTTATTTACTGTTGAAGAGTGCTGGAGGAGCAAGGTACGTACGCATTGCATGTAGAATAGGACTCATCTCTTGGTTGATTTTCTGCTTTGAGTGATTCTTATCTATTTATCTTGTACACTTGCACTAATTCATCTTAAGGGCATAACCCATTAACAAGATAAGGTGGGGATTTCATCACCCTTCCTTAGCCCAAAAATCATATCCCAAGCACTCACTAACCCAAGCCTAACTTAAAAATTAGTAGACGTTGGCCCTAGGGACACTCGGACTCAATTAGGAGATTATCCTAAGGGGGAACGTGGTGGCCCAAAGGCCCTTCACCCTAGTTTTGATGATGATCAACTCATGTAGTTATAGTTACTAATGATCTTGTGCTAATTAGTGACAGATTCATGATCAAGATCTTAGTAGGTGCATAGCTCAATAAAGGATAAAAGAACAAGATTTGGAGCTTGCATGTGGTGATCCAAGGAGTTTTTGGATCAAGCTTGGACCAAGTCAAGAAGATGAGATGCCTTCAAGTGAAGACCTCAAGAAGATGAAGACTTGTGTCTAGGTATAGAATTTGTATTTTTGTTTTAGTAAAAATGTAAAGGATAGATAGTTGGTGGATTGCTCAAGTTATATCACACACACACACTCTTGATTAGAACTCTTGATTGATTTCATAAAAGATTTTGTTTTTAGAAAAGAATTTTTATTTGGAAAAAGATTTTTCTTTAAGACAAAATATTGTTGGTTTTTGGTATTTCTATCATGTATATTCTTTAACCAAAACCAAGTTGTATTTGATAAAGGTTTGGAAAAACATTTCATAAAAAATTAGGTTTTTATCAAAAGAATTTTTACCAAGTATTTACCTTGATAGTAGTATGACACATGCTCATACTCTATGATTTTTCAAGACCAAAACATTTTATCCAAGACCCAAAAACCAAATCCAAATTGTCCAGGTCCTGGAAGTTCTGATTTTTCAGAATTTCTCAGTGACCGGTCGACCGGCAGTCGACCGGCACTCGACCGACATGCACAATTTTTTGTGCATGTGCGTATCAGTCGACCGGGACTCGACCGATACTCGACCGACCCAAACCTGTTGCTCTCTGGAAATTGCCAGTCGACCGGACCGGTCGACCGACAGTTCATTCCAGAAGAGCGGTCGACTCACCAGTCGACCGGTGGCTGCAACGGTCAGAAAAATGACCGTTGGCCGGTCGACCGGCGTCGACCGCCAGCTCTGACAGAACCCCAACGGCTCTATTTTTCTGAAGCCTATAAATGGGATTTTGTCATCTGTTTTGAGGTTAACATTTAGGAGACTTCTTGAGCTGTTTTTCAGACACTTTTAGAGGAGTTTCTCTACAAGATTTTAGTGCAAATACTTCCAATCAAAAGGAAGAGTTTTTATCAAGAGAGTGTTAAGTGATTCTTTGAGTTTTTCACCATAGTCTTTCCTTGCTTTTCTCACACCACACTTGAGCTTTCCATTGCTAGATATTCCTATAGGTGTGTTGTAGTGAGAGTGCTCTTTAGGTGATCAAGTGTTGTGATCATCAAAGAGATCTTTTCTTTGTATTTGAGGAAACGGGCAAGTGTGCTCGTTGTTGGTGGTTGGAGTTCGGTTGTGAACTCTTGGTGGTAGAGGTACGGCCTCGGCGAGTCGGTGGACTTGCGTGTGTACGGGACTTGGGAGTCCGAGGGTTTGTAGGTGTACGGCACCGAGGAGAGATCCGGTGGGATCTTGCATAGTGGAAATCCTTCGTGTGTCGAAGGCGGGGATGTAGAGCAAGTGTGCTCGAACCTCGAAACAAACCCTTTGTGTTTGCGATTGCTTACTCTTCCTCTCTCTCTCTTTGTCTCTATTTTATATCTTGCATTCAATTTATTGTGTTCATCCTATATATGCATGATATATTCCCTTGTGCTCATAATTGATATACATACTTGCTTGGGATTGTTGTTAACACTAGTATTCAACCAAGAGAGCCAACGCGGCACCTCAACCCATTCAAGGGGAATCTAGAGGAGCTTGTCCAGAGCCTCGCAAGGGGAATTCGGCAACACTCTTGAGTTATACATAAGTGTTTAATTAAAAGAAATTTTAATTTGGTCAACTTAGTTTTAATTCCGCATTATTTGTTCATAAGTGACCTTTAGATTAGCCATCACCTATTCACCCCCCCTCTAGGTGATCTTACAATTGGTATCAGAGCTAGTGCTCTTGATAAGGGTCTAACAACCTAAGAGTTAAAGATCCTACATTTGGGCTAATCACAATATTTGTTGTACACACACACCTCACCATGAACTTTATGTCACCACCCACCTTTGACATTCTTAACATCCACATTTGGAAAGTTAAGATGTCATTATTCCTCAAAGCCCTAGGTTATAATGTATATCTTGCCACTACTAATAATGCTTATTGTATAGATGGTAAGAATCTTGAGGCTAATACAAAAGCCCTAAATGCTTTGAAGAGTACCCTAAATGATGATTACTTATTTAGGGTTGCTAATATTGATATGGCTTTTGTAGTTTGGAACACCCTCATCTCCCTTGGCGAAAATGAACAATACCTTGCGGGGAGCGATTCGGATGTTGGAAGCGACACCTCCAACAAGTGCTACATGGTCCAAGGGGATGACCCCCTTGAGGTAAATACCGAATCCGATGATGAGGATGCTAGTATGTCATATGATGAGCTAAATTCTTTATGCAATTATTGCTTGAAAGATATGACATGAAAAAGAAAGAATTAAAAATTTGAAAAAGGATATTGCTAGCATGCATGTAGATCATGATTCATGTAGAGATAACATTGCATGTTTAGAAAAAGATAACAAGATTTTGAAAAAGGAATTTGATTGAATGCTTAATGAAAATGATTCACTTAGGAATAAAGTCGCATGCTTAGAAAAAGAAAAAGAAGATTTGAAAATGAGAATGTTTCTTATTTTCTAAATTGAGTATTTTGTGTGAAGGAAACAATACTTTGAAAGAAAAGATTGACTTGGTGGAAAAACAAAAAAAGATATTTGCAAGAAAATACTACTTTGAAAAGAAAATTTGTTGAAAAAGAAAAAGATTTTGTTGCTAAGAAGAAAAAGAAAAATGATTCTTCATCTCATCATGCTTTTCATGCCACATCTAATGAGATTAAGAATATGAAAAATAAGATGAATAATTTGAGTTCAACTTTGAACTCGTGTGCATTTAACCATTCTAAGTTGGAATCCTTGTTTCAAAAGAAACAAGTTCCTCATGCTCATGCACATACACATCATGCTTATGGTGCACAACACGATCACAATCACACTCATAAGCATCATGCTAAGGTGTACATTTGTACACATTGCGGCCGCAAAGGCCATCTAGCAAGATATTGTTTTGATAAGAAACCATATCTATATTTTGCTAAGTATAGTAAATTTTGGGTTCCTTACAACAATGCTAACCCCAAAGGACCCAAGAAAATATGGGTACCAAAACCCCCACCCTTTGATTTTGATGTAGGTGAGGGCTCTCACAAAACGTGAGAGGATTGGTGCCTTGGTAGCCAATGCAATGGATATGATGGACACTCTTGTAGATGCATTGCTATCAAGGGAATTATGGTGGAAAAGACCACCATGCTTGGAGCTTTGAAGTTGGTAACAATTTCTTAACTCCTATTTTTATATACATGCTTTTACTTATTTCATACATTCATAGCATGTTCATGATTTGTTTGATTTGTGCTCATGTGGTATTTACATGCTTAGATGTAGAATATATCAAACTTGTATGTATACATATACAAATAGTGAATTACAATTGACTCTTAAATAATTGAACTTCATGCTCACTTGTATCCACTTTATGCATATGTATAATCTAGTTTTGATAATTCTCACATATACATGTTTTGCCAATTTTTGTGATTTACTTCATGTATATGCATACTTAATTCAAATCTAATAAATATACATGTATACCCGTGAGTCTCTTGCCTTCATGCAAACATTTAATAGACTCTTTTATTTTTGGGATATGTATGCATATTGTTAGATTTGTATAAACCATACATATACCATGAAAATTGTTGATTTTAGTGAAAAATGATTTTTCATGATTTGTTGTTAAAAATTTGACTTATGATCGTTTTGGGCTTCAATGACTATTTTCATGTAGACACTATTTACATAACCTTTGAACACTCTATCTTTAAGAAAATATATAATTTGGAGCTTTATGGAATATGAGTGCTTGAACTTTTATGTATTTAGTAGTATTCATGAAATACATATGATCTTATATTTTTTTTAAGGATCTTTAACTAGTTTGTCAAAAATCCATTTAAACTAGTTATCTATTCTTCAAGTATTGCACATGATTCTATTTTTATGGATAAATTCTTTTGTGATTTCAAAATTTTTGATGCTACATTGTATTGAATATTAGTTTAGATGTTAGTATTTGTCAACACTTGGATTTATACTTGTACACCTTATGGACCACAAATAAATCTATATATGATTGGGTTGAATGCTTATTTGTGCCTATTAGATGTACTAGTATAGCCTTGTGTTGATGATCATTACATTCTTAAACTTGTATTCCCATTTGGATTTATGTTTTGATCATGTGATTTCATTTCATGTATAAGTTTCTTTTGCCAAAACATTAAAATATACATGGATAACCCTTGAGTCATTTGCTTTTCATGCAAATCTATTTATAAGGACTCAATTGTATTTTGGGGATATGTATGTATACTTAATGTCTTGTCAAAACATACATATGCTATGAAATATAATTTTGATGATTTTCATATATTAAAATTTGTGATGATTTTCGTATTTTCAAAATTTATGATTTTAAGGAATATTGAGTTTTATTGCAATTTTCATGATGCCATGTTTCACATAACATTAGTACACTCATTTTTGAAAATATGGACTTTATGGATTAGAGTGTTTTTAGTGCCTTGTGTTTCATTGATCTTTCATGAAAAACTTTTTAACTTATTCCTTGATGGAAGGATCTCGTACTAGTTCTTAAAACAAGTTCATTTAACTAGTTCGAATTCTTCATATGGTAGATTATATGATGTATACACTTATGCTTACTTTTCAATTGGTATCATGGTTATTTGCAATTGGTATCAATATGACTTCATGTTGTGTATATCCATATTTTGATTGTATGTATGAGTGCCTTCAAATTATATCAATTTCTATTGGTATTATCTTGTCATACATATATGTTATCTATTGTGCTTATTTTACAAGTGGTATTTCCTTTAAAGCACAAAGATTGTTGATGCTAAGCTTAATTAGATTTCAAATTGGTATTTCATAATAAGCTTATGCATTGTGTTTTGAAATTGGTATCAAAAATTCAAAATTTGATTATTTTACAATTGATATCTCAAAATTTGTTGTTACTAAGAAAAGTTAAAATTTTGTTTTGATAAAGAAAAATTCAAAATTTTTGATTTGTATTGTCTATATGCAAGGAGAGCTTAACATCTCTTCCATATGTAGATTCATGTTGAGTATATTATAATTTGAGGAGCTTGACAACTCTTCTTTTCATGATATACGTGTGTAGGGGGAGCTTCACATCTCCTCTTATGCATGACATATTATACGTTATGTGAATTAGGGCTTGTCATCCCTCCTTCATGTAATGTATATGTGTCGGGAAGCTAACTTAACGTCTTCCTCTTCATGAATTTATATCGCATATAAATTTTATTGATTGATTTGTATTTACCCTCCTTGATTTCCTTATTTTGACAAAAAAAAGGGGGAGAAAAATTTGTTTGATGTATTTTTCTTTGAACCCTTTGTTGATGATTGACAAAAAGGGGGAGAAGAATTTGTGATTTTATATGCATGATTTCATGATTTCCTTACTTAAGGGGGAGAAGTATTTTGGTCCTTGCTTAAGGGGGAGTAGATTTGTATTTATGCATATATGTTGTCTTGCAATTAGGAGCAAAAGATTTGATTTATGATTTGATTTATATGATTGCATCTCCTACATTGCATACATGTCATGTGCTTTTATTGCCATATCTATTGCTTATTTTTATGCATGAGTTAAGGGGGAGCTTCTTTGAAGCTTTACTTTAATCCATGCATATATAACTCCATGAGTTTGTCATCATCAAAAAGGGGGAGATTGTTGGCCCAAAGGCCCTTCACCCTAGTTTTGATGATGATCAACTCATGTAGTTATAGTTACTAATGATCTTGTGCTAATTAGTGACAGATTCATGATCAAGATCTTAGTAGGTGCATAGCTCAATAAAGGATAAAAGAACAAGATTTGGAGCTTGCATGTGGTGATCCAAGGAGTTTTTGGATCAAGCTTGGACCAAGTCAAGAAGATGAGATGCCTTCAAGTGAAGACCTCAAGAAGATGAAGACTTGTGTCTAGGTATAGAATTTGTATTTTTGTTTTAGGAAAAATGTAAAGGATAGATAGTTGGTGGATTGCTCAAGTTATATCACACACACACACTCTTGATTAGAACTCTTGATTGATTTCATAAAAGATTTTGTTTTTAGAAAAGAATTTTTATTTGGAAAAAGATTTTTCTTTAAGACAAAATATTTGTTGTTTTTGGTATTTCTATCATGTATATTCTTTAACCAAAACCAAGTTGTATTTGATAAAGGTTTGGAAAAACATTTCATAAAAAATTAGGTTTTTATCAAAAGAATTTTTACCAAGTATTTTACCTTGATAGTAGTATGACACATGCTCATACTCTATGATTTTTCAAGACCAAAACATTTTATCCAAGACCAAAAACCAAATCCAAATTGTCCAGGTCCTGGAAGTTCTGATTTTTCAGAATTTCTCAGTGACCGGTCGACCGGCAGTCGACCGGCACTCGACCGACATGCACAATTTTTGTGCATGTGCGTATCAGTCGACCGGGACTCGACCGATACTCGACCGACCCAAACCTGTTGCTCTCTGGAAATTGCCAGTCGACCGGACCGGTCGACCGACAGTTCATTCCAGAAGAGCGGTCGACTCACCAGTCGACCGGTGGCTGCAACGGTCAGAAAAATGACCGTTGGCCGGTCGACCGGCGGTCGGCCGCCAGCTCTGACAGAACCCCAACGGCTCTATTTTTCTGAAGCCTATAAATTGGGATTTTGTCATCTGTTTTGAGGTTAACATTTAGGAGACTTCTTGAGCTGTTTTTCAGACACTTTTAGAGGAGTTTCTCTACAAGATTTTAGTGCAAATACTTCCAATCAAAAGGAAGAGTTTTTATCAAGAGAGTGTTAAGTGATTCTTTGAGTTTTTTCACCATAGTCTTTCTTGCTTTTCTCACACCACACTTGAGCTTTCCATTGCTAGATATTCCTATAGGTGTGTTGTAGTGAGAGTGCTCTTTAGGTGATCAAGTGTTGTGATCATCAAAGAGATCTTTTCTTTGTATTTGAGGAAACGGGCAAGTGTGCTCGTTGTTGGTGGTTGGAGTTCGGTTATGAACTCTGGTGGTAGAGGTACGGCCTCGGCGAGTCGGTGGACTTGCGTGTGTACGGGACTTGGGAGTCCGAGGGTTTGTAGGTGTACGGCACCGAGGAGAGATCCGGTGGGATCTTGCATAGTGGAAATCCTTCGTGTGTCGAAGGCGGGGATGTAGAGCAAGTGTGCTCGAACCTCGAAACAAACCCTTTGTGTTTGCGATTGC
This sequence comes from Agave tequilana, assembly GCA_038442645.1. Taxonomy (NCBI): domain Eukaryota; kingdom Viridiplantae; phylum Streptophyta; class Magnoliopsida; order Asparagales; family Asparagaceae; genus Agave; species Agave tequilana. The sequence continues at coordinate 201,161 of JAVJIF010008296.1, read as the reverse complement.
TTACTCTTCCCTCTCTCTCTCTTTTTGTCTCTAATTTATATCTTGCATTCAATTTATTGTGTTCATCCTATATATGCATGATATATTCCCTTGTGCTCATAATTGATATACATACTTGCTTGGGATTGTTGTTAACACTAGTATTCAACCAAGAGAGCCAACGCGGCACCTCAACCCATTCAAGGGGAATCTAGAGGAGCTTGTCCAGAGCCTCGCAAGGGGAATTCGGCAACACTCTTGAGTTATACATAAGTGTTTAATTAAAAGAAATTTTAATTTGGTCAACTTAGTTTTAATTCCGCATTATTTGTTCATAAGTGACCTTTAGATTAGCCATCACCTATTCACCCCCCCTCTAGGTGATCTTACAGAACGGTGTTGGAAGTTGACTCCTGCCAAATCAGTGTCTAGGAAGGGGATTGAGGGCCGAAAGCCCGAAGTGTGGTGGTTATTTAATTAAGGAACATCTTTGACGGAAAACCTCCCACCACTCTTGCCCCGACCTGGCTGATTAACTTGTGGTCAAAGTCTACACCCTACCTCCCGTGGACAGTCTAACTAGTTAGGAGTCGTCTAGGTCTAGGTCTACCCTAACTTAGGTTAGAAAATTTTCTTTTTTTGTGTTTTTTTTTTCTTTTGTTTGCTTTGTGTGATATGGCCTATAACAATAATTTTTTCAATTTTAATGAGGATCCATATTATACACCAACCTCTTTTTCGGATATTACCAACCCGCATATCATAACTCTAACCAACCTAGTGTGCCAGATTGGTCTTATCCGAATCATTACATGCCCCAGTCCAATACTATGAACAAGATTGAAATAATCATCACTACTCTTCACTGAGTCAATGGGAATTCAATACCCCTGAGCCATATGGTCAACCACCTGTTCAACCATTATCTTCATATACGTCTTCTCCTACATCATCAAGGTTTCAGTCCTCCATTGATCTATTCGATGGGTAGAAGAAAAAATGGATCGGTTGCAAGATACAATGAATGATCAAATTTCTAGACTTTCAAACATTCTTGAGCATCTTGATAGGAACCAAGAATCATTCTGTTTAGAAGACCTTGATCAAAATTCAATTTCATCACATCAATATGAACTTGCTCAATCCCAATCCTTGGACAAATTGGCTAGTTTTAATTTCAATGAGATTGAATTAGATTATGAATGTGAACCCGATCCCCAACTTTGCGATTCAGTTTCCATCTTCGAATCTATGTTGACTCCAGTATCCTTACCCAATTTGGACCAATTTTCTGAGCCAACATTTATTCCCATACCCATAGATCATGAAATTGAATCACCCATTTTTGATGATCATATTGAAGTTGACCAATTGTGCAATTTTGAAAGTCCCATGAAAAAATTGGCAAGTTCCCATTTTTATGAGATTGAAACTAATGAGATATGTGACCTAGATTCCCAAATCTATGATCAAGTTCAAATTCCCGAATCATTATTGACTCCTGTTTTGTTACCCGACTTAGGTAATATTTTAGAGTCAGTTTTGATTCCCACACCAATCATTCCTGAACTTGAATCACCAACATTGAGTCACATTCCATTGTGGGAAAATGATTGTAGACTTGAGTTTCAATTTCTTGACTTGGACCCACTTCTTGATCCTAGCCCGACTCCTGAACCTTTACTTGATTTGAGTTTCTTTCCTGAGTCGGTATTAGATCCTGAACCTATCATTCTTGAGTCCAAGTCAACCATTCTACCAAGTCACATTCTTTTGTTGGACATAGGTATAGACCATGACTCTGTGATGATTTTCCAGGACTGGTCATGTAAAGGGAGTAAGTTTCACGAGAGGATCTTCCATGATCCTATTCATTCTGGGGACTGTAAACATGTAAATAAAAAAGAGGTCAATAAAGGTAGGTCCCGTGAACTACCACGTTATCTTGTTTGGGCCGCATTTCGTGGACCAATTAGACCACCACCGGAACCACCCCCTAAGGTAATTTTCTGCCTTCCCTTGTTCTGTTTCATGCATATATGCATTCATTCATACATTGAGGACAATGCATGAGATAAGTGTGGGGTGGGCTTTACTAACATACTAACATAAGTAAAAACTAAAAAAAATAAAAAAAAAAATCTGAAAAAAAAAATTTAAAAAAAAAAAAATTATAAAAAGGACAATATTTTGACTTATTTTTTTGAAAGAAATCTAAGTTAGTTTTAAGGAATAGGAAATCATGATTAGGATTTCTAAAAACTGGTCAAAATAAATAAATTGTTTAATTTTTAGGTATAGGAGGAGAAATTGAATAATTAGTTAGTCTTGATTTTTACCTTAATGAAATGTGCATACCAAATGCATATCTAGGATTCTAAGACAAAGACCTTGTGCCTCATAAAAAAAAAAGAAGAAAAAAATCACCAATTAAGCTGATACATGTGCCTCAAGAAGCATAAGTATTCATGCCTAAAGGTGAGTAAATAAAATAAAGTCCTTAGTTTTGGGCCTAGTTCACTCGAAGTTGAGTCCGCGGGGGTTTTCTCACCTGGTGCCCTAAAGCCAACCGGTTGGGAGTCATCGACTTTAAGTTCGTTACATGGGTGGATTAGAAAGCCTAAGAAAACTAAGAAATATAATATATGTTTAACACATCTAATAATCAATTAGTTAGGTATGAGGGCCTCAAGAAGCCTTGATACTTATACGAAAGAAAATTAGATGAGTTATACATGCAAAAAAAAAAGAAAAAAAAAGATATTAACACATCTAAATAGTCAATTAGTTAGGTATGAGGGCCTCAAGAAGCCTTGATACTTACACGAAAGAAAATTAGATGATGTTATAAAAATAATAAAGAGGCATGAGAGTCCAAGTTAAGGAATTCCTAGATTCATAAGGGTGCGTATGACTTTTGGTAACGAAAAAGACTATATTAGAAATTCAATTTTAATCCTTACCTAAAAAGAATTGGTCGAACAAGCTTAGAAAGCCGAAAAGTCGGCTAAAAAGTTCGAACCATCCACCCCTAAAGGCTTAATGGGGTATGAACAATAAAGGACGTGACGACATGGCACAATCTTCTCAAGCCAAAGGGAAAGAGACTGATTGGTAGTGAAAAGTGCATTTTTATCATCATATTTACCATCACATTTTCATATTTATTCATTAATTCTGCACATTTATTAATAATTGTAATTTATTGTGTGCAGGCCTTGAATTATTATTTTAACAATAAATAAAGCTTAAAGAGCCCAAAAGCCCAGATCCAAGCCCATGTTTGAAGCCCAAGAGTCAAAGTGCAAATATCAATTGTCAAAATTGCAATACACAAGGGCCAAAGTTGCAAATACAAAGAAGAGGGAAGGATAGACTTCTATTCAACCCTAAACACTTGCAGGATGAGGATAAAAGCTAAAAGAAGAGAAGGAAATTCGTGGAAAAGATTTGGGATCTAGGTAACTTGATTCCCAAGTTATATCCAAATCCAAAGATTAAGAGCCAGGATGCAATTTCTAGAAGGATAAACCCCGATGAACGGACCAGAGAAGGCCACGCGCCAAAGCGCGTGGCATTTGGCTACAAAAGTGCCGCGTTTCCGCGGCAAATTTCCCATTTCCGCGGCATTTCTAACGAGTCTGGGGATCAGCTTTCGTGGGAGAGTTGTATTGGGACTCTACCTCCTTCTGCTCCTATAAATATCCCATGCAGTGCAACCGAGAAGAGCGTCCAGAGAGGAGCCAAGGGCCAAAAGCTAGGGTTTAGGTTTTAGGTTAGATTTTATTTTGTAAATTTTGTAACTGAGAGTGGAGATGCTTTCATGGAGGAAGGAATCATACTTGTACTGAGGTGACATCGTGTAAGTTTTTATTTTTCCCCCATTGTAATAAAAATCTGCTCGAGGTTGGTTTGTTTTTATTCTTGTTTCATTGTTTCTTTATTCTCGCTTTATCTTTGTTTTTCTAATCTTGTTCTATGTCATTGTTTCTCTCTGATGACTTGCAATCCGTGAGATCCGATTGCTTCGAGACTGCCTAGCCAACGAAGATCCCTTGATGGCTTATGGCGACGAACATCCTATACGCCATACTTGCAAATCTTCTGAGAAAAAAGTAAGTCGTCGCAAAAGGATCGAAGGTAAGTAGGACTGAAGAGGTAGGTGTGTATTTTATAGTCTTTTCTTTTCTTTTCTTTTCTTTTTTGTAGATTAAATCCACATCTTCCACAATTCTTTTCTTCACTTCATTGTAAATACCATCCATTGTAAATACCACTACTAATAATAAAAGATAAAAAAAAAGAGATAACTTGCTTAACGCTTCCATCGCAGTCCCTCCCTGAGGATCACGACCCGCATAGCCTTGCTACCGCGGATTAGTATTGAGCACCTCGCACACCTTTAATTCTCAGATCTAATATTCATATTTTGTGTGCAGGAAATCTCGATCAACAGAGACTATGTCCGTTGAATTGTCAGGGGATGCTCAGTCGAAGGCCAAGAAGAGCGGCTTCAATAATCAGGAGTCTAAATTCCCTCCGTAACAGTGCTCCTTCAGAAACGATCAGGTGGTCACAATATTCCATTTTCTCCACAAAGGGAATAAAATGAAGCTACCAGAGGCTCGACGTCCCAATGAGATAGGACGCACGAACGATCCCAAATACTGTCTCTACCACAGGATGATTCACCATCCTACCGACAAGTGCTTTATCCTCAAGGACAGAATTCAAGCCTTGATCGACGCTGGAGTCTTGACACTGAAATCAGAGCAGAAGAAAGTCACTGCCAATATGGTGACCCTCGAGTTTGGCAAAACCCCAAAGGTCACAGTTCCTGACGGAACTTATCCAGTCCCTGCGCCACGGCTAGAAGTCAAACATCCTACGGCTAAAACTCAGGATAATAGGGGTCTTGTTCCCTTGACACTGGAGACAGGGGAAGTCATGTGGATACACCCAGACCTTGTCCAAGACGAACAATAGGATTCAAAGAAGTCCAAGTCGAAGGGCAAATCTTGCAATGTCATCTCCATCCTGCCAGACGATGACAATTTCACATCAGCTTCTCTCAGTGATTCTGAAGGAGAAAAGCACGCTTGCGCGACGCAGGCTGATGTACCTCAGCCGATGGGTACTCGATCTGGAAAATCATACTTAAAACAGTATGAGAAAGCTACTGACGAGACACAACAGCAAACGACGTCAGTATAAATACCTGCATCCGCTTCGATTCCAACTAAGGGAAAGGAGAAGCCTAAGGAAGTCCGGTTCGACCATGTCCTGAAGAAGCCTTCAGGCCTAGGCCTTGACACGCCCTTTCGTTTTGACATATTGGCCCAGCTGGCTAATATCCCAGCTCGTATTACAATACACGAGCTCCTTCGTCTCTTCAAAGAGATAAGAGAAGCACTCAGGGATGCCCTGGCTAATTCAGAATCATTCCTGACGTATATGCCAGAAAACCCTAAAGATGACGCTCAGTCTCTGTTGAAAAACACCTAGAGGGGGGGGGTGAATAGGTGTAAGTGCTAATCTAAGAAACTAAATGCAAACTAAGTGCGCTAAATGCGGAAGCTAATGCAAATTATACACAAACTAATACAATACAACAAGTGTAGCCGAATTCCCCTTGCGAGGCTCTGGACTAACTCCCCTTGATTCCCCTTGAAATGGGTTGAGGTGCTATGTGAAGCTCTTGTTGGATGAGTATAAGTTAGGCACACACACACAAGCAATCCAAGCAATATGAAATACACACAATCAAGCCAAGCATATAATAGATATGACAATAAGAAATGCAAGGCACAACACAAGCAATATATGATATGAATGAATCAATGCTCAACACAAGCAAGTATGATATGATGATGAGTATGATGCTTTGCACAATTATAAGAGAGAGAGTTAGAGAGACAATGTATCAAAACGCAAACACCAAGATTTGTTTCGAGGTTCGAGCACCTTGCTCTACATCCCCGCCTACACCACCGTGTAGGATTTCCACTATCTCAACTCCCACCGAGGGAACCTCTACCAAAGAGGATTTCTTACAACTCTAGGAGTACCAAACTCCTCTCTCAAACAACCACCTCACAACCGAGGGTAAGGCCCGTAGCCAATACAACAACCAATCCACACACCTCTACCGAAGAGGCTCACAACCAACCACTATCACCTCTACCTAAGAGGGATCCACAACACAATCACCCGATCATCTCTACCGAAGAGGGATTCACAAGTATAAGGGTGTTTACAACAATGAGGTTTACAACAAACAACCTCAAACACTTCTCTTTCTTTTTCTCTTATCTTTTTCCACAAAAACAAGATCCTAATAGTTTAGGATAGAAGATAGCTCAAGTGTGGAAACAAGTGTTTTTGGAAACAAGCAACAAAGAAAAAATCTTTGGGAAAATACTTGCAATATGATAGAATTGAAGATCTAAGCAAAAATCCCAAAAACCTATTTTTCTTTGATTTTCCAAAAACCCTAAACAATAAAGATGAGAAGTTTTTGCACTTAAAACTCTTTTGAAAACTCTTTTAAACACTTCAGAAAACTGAAAATTTTCTCTTAGAAAAACTTTGCTAAAATCCCTAAAGAGATGGGGTTTATATAGCCCCTATACAAAACTAGCCGTTAGGCTGAGCTGGCAGTCTGACAGACTGCCGGTCGACCGGTCCGGTCGACCGCCAACGGTCAGAATTATGACCGTTGGGCAACTGCGGTCGACCGGCCCGGTCGACCGAGAAAACCCGAGAGCAGAGCTCTCAACTCGGTCGACCGTCCCGGTCGACCGTGTCTGTGCCTAACAGACGTGCACGTCTGTGCACGTCGGTCGACCGCAACGGTCGACCGGCCCTTGGTGCGGTCGACCGTCACGGTCGACCGACCAGCCTGTCAGCACAAAACAAGGTCAGAAAATTTGGAAAAATATTTTCTAAAAAATCTTTTATCTCTTTTAAAATACCATAAAAATTGTTTTATCATTTTATATTGAAACTCAAACAAGTGATAAAAATTTCAAGACAATATATCAACATATCAATTCATTTTTGTGTCTTGCCAATTTTATCAAAAACAAAACTTGTATTTTTATCAAACTTGATTTTTCCAAAACATGAATAGGATAGTCAAAATAAGTTTGTCTAGCAAGTTTAAAGCATGTATGTATATCTAGAACATATCTAATATACATAGGTATAAAGTAAACTTGTTTTGATCTATTATTCATGAAAACCAAATATCAAATCATAAAACGTGTGTGTTTTGTGTTCACTTGAGCATATCAACTAAACTAAGCTTTACAAATATGAATCTAAAACACAAACTCTAAACTAGATACCTAAGTCTCCTTGATGATCTTCATCTTCAAGTAGACTCGGTCCAAACTCCGTGATTCTCCAAGTGCAAAGGTATGATCTTTAAGCTTTGGCACCGGAATCACCATGAATAGCTTCTAAACTCCTCGTTGAAGCTGATCACCAACTAATATCCTGTTAATGATCTGAAACTTAGAAACACAAGAATATTAGTAAACATAACTACATGAGTGTTGATCATCATCAAAACTAGAGTGGCCATTGGGCCAACAATCTCCCCCTTTTTGATGATGACAAAACTCATGGAGTTATATATGCATGGATTAAAGTTAAGCTTCAAAGAAGCTCCCCCTTAACTCATGCATAAACAAATAAATATAAATATGCAAGAATGATAATGCAGAAACAATAAAAACTCTAGATACCATATGGGATATCCAAAACAAAGCAAGCTCTAGATACCAATTACAACAATTACAAAGCAAGCTTGGATACCAATTAAACTTAATAAACAATTAAACTTAATATTCTTGATATTAAAACATAATATATGCATATAAAACATAAGCATGCATATAAAACACAAATACTTCTCCCCCTTTTTGTCAATCATCAACAAAGGGGTAAACAATCAAAACCATAGATAAAATGAGGGGTAAAAATCTTTCTCCCCTTTTTGTCAATCAAAACGATGCAAACAATGTTCTCCCTCTTTTTGTCTAAAACAAAAAACAAAGTCAATAAGGGGTGACTACAAACATGATATCAATTAGAAAATATGTCAATGAAGCATCTTGATACCAATAAACAAGGATCAATATATGTTATATGCTATATACATTCATGAAGAGGAAGACGCTAAGTTAGCTTCCCTACACATATGCATTACATGAAGAAGGGATGACAAGCCCCAATTCACATAACACATATTATGTAATGCATAAGAGGAGATGTGAAGCTCCCCCTACACACGTATATCATATAAAGAAGAGTTGTCAAGCTCCTCAATTTATAATATACTCAACATGAATTTATATGTAAGAGAGATGTTAAGCTCTCCTTGCATATAGGAAATACAAATCAAAACTTTAAATATATTCTTTAAACAACATTTTGAGATACCAATTGTAATTAAACATAACAAATTACCAATTGTAAAACAACATAACAAATTTTGAATGTCTAAACACAAATTTTGATACCAATGTAAGAATATATTTCATTTTGAACATATGATACCAAATTTGAAATGTCAATCATAAAGTATGGGAGTACAAATACCAATTGAAAGACAAAATATGAAATACTCATTTTCTCCCCCTTTATGAAATACCAAAGGAAACATTGAACACTTTTATTTTAACAAGCTAAACATAAACAACTATTTGTGCTCTAAGATATAGGAATATAGTAGGCACAAATAAAACACGTATATGTGTATGAAATGGAATGAGTATCAACCACCAATAGATGATACCAAATGAAAACATACATACACAATAAACATATGAGTATACAAAAGGTCAAAATGATACCAATTGAAAGAGTTCAATGATACCAATTGACATAACAATAAGCTCAAGTGCATACATCATATTATCTACCACCCAATCATAATTCAAGTTTTAAAGATTTTCAATTTAGGGCATACATGAACATGATCTCCCATCCTACCGCCCTTAGATGGTAGGGATTTTCAAAGATAGATTTGAAAATGTAGTTTTGTTTGAAAATCACTACCAAGATGAAGAACACCGCAACTAGTTAAATGGAAAACTTGTTAACTAGCACGAAATCCTTCAAGTAAGGAATAAAACAAAAATGAAATTCACATGATAATCATCACTCTAACCAATAAAGCATAACTCATGAGAAACAAAACATGAGCAATAGATATGAGTGTACAAATAATATGTGAAGATCATAATCATGAAAAATATTTTCATTAAGCTCAATTAATCCTTAAAACACGAAATCATCAAAACTATCTAATCTTCAAGGCATATGTATGTTTAATACAAACTAATGTATACATACATATCCAAAACATAAAGAGTCCACAAGATATATGCATTAAGGCACGTGGCTCAAAAAGGATACTCATGTATAGTCAATAGTTTGGATAAGATGGACATATACATGAAGTTAAATATTGACACATAAACATGAAAACATGTAAGGCTAAATTTTCATCAAAGCAATTTTCATTTCAAGGTATATGTATGATTTGTCAACACAAGAAGTATACATACATATCCCTTAAACACACTTTGAGTCCATAATATAGATTTGCATGAAGGGCAAATGACTCAAGGGGTATACATGTATATCTTAAAGTTTGGCAATACAAACATATACATGAAGTGAAATACACAATCATAAAACAAATCCAAAAATGGAATACAAGTTTGAAATGTATGAATCATCAAAACTAGACTATACTAGCACATCTAATGGGTACAAATATGCAATCAAGCCCAAACATACATAGATTTATTTGTGGCCCACTATATGTACAAGTATAATTCCTAGTCTTAATGAAAACTAACACTTAAACATGTAATCAAGTCATTGAGCATCAAAACAAACACGAATACCATATTTCTAACTAAAACACATGCAAAATTCATCAAAATTCTTTTATTTGAATTTTAAACTACATATACATGCAAATAGGTATAACAAGTATAAATGAACGAATCATCAAACTAGCTCATGCGTGTACATATAGTGAATACAAATGAGCATGAAGTTCAATTGCATATAAAACAAATGTAACTCACTATTTGTACATGTATAACACAAGTTTTGACAAAATTCACATTTAAACATGTCATAACCACAAGGAGTATCAAAACAAGCTAGAAATCAACATCATAAGAACTAAAACATGATTACTATGTAAATTCACATGCAATAGATTCATGATGTACATTATAGCTAAACAAACGGTGAGAACACTAAATGTGAATCAAATAAGCATGTGTGTCTCAAATACTATACATGTATGTCAAGGATCTAATAAACATGGAATGAACATACTAATCCATAGACAATGAAACATGCTATAAAACATCAAAACATGCTATAAGCAATGAAATGGAAAGCATGTAAACAATAAATGAGAGTAAAAGATTGTTACCAAAACCGAAGAAGCAACTTTCCTTGTCTCCAAAACATGGTGGTCCTCTCCACCAAATCTTCCCTTGAAAGTGATGCATCCAATTGATTTCCTTTAAGTCCGGAACGCATCCACTCCAAGGTGCTATCACTCTCACGTCATGTGAGAGCCCACACCTACATCGAAAATAGGAGGGGTGGTCTTTGGTACCCATACCTTCTTGTTGGGTCCATGGGGGTTAGTCCCTTCTCTAACCCAAACAAAATTCTTTGCTAAATTAGGAGTATGTAATCTATCATAACAAAATTTAGCAAGGTGGCCTTTTCGACCACAATGTGTACAAGTGTACACATGAGCATACATGTGAGGAGTGTGTCCGTGAGGAGCATGTGTATGCCGTGGAGGGTGTGCATGCATATAGGATGGAACTTGTTTCTTTCGAACCAAGGTTTCCAACCGTGAGTGGTTCATGGCACATTGGCTCATAGTGGAGCCCAAACAATCTACTCTCTTCTTTAACATACAAATATCATCAATAATTTTAGAAGAAGAGGTACATGCATTAGGTAGACTAGATGAAGAAGCTACACTAGCATGGCAAGCATGTGCATCAATTTTATTTTGCAAAACAATATTCTTATCTAAACAAACATTCAACTCATTTAAAATAGAAATGATTTTGTTTTTCAAAGCAACATTCTCTTTTAAAACAAAATCAACTTTAGAAGACAAATTTCATTCTTCTTCAAAAGAGTTTCACAATCATTTTTATTTTTCAAAAATTCATTTTCTTTAAGTGCAAGATCTAATTGAGATCTCAATGAATCCCTTTCATTATAGACCTCAACTTTCTCTTGCAAAACACAATCAAGTCTAGAATGCAAACTCTTATTTTCTTTTTCAATTTCTAGACTTTTCTTTTCAAAATCTTATATTTTTCTATTAATTTTTCACAAACAATAGAAAGTTCTTCATTCAAAGCATGAGGATCAACATAATCATTTGAAGAACTGGCACAATCATTACTATCTAGTTGAGATTCCGAATGTACCTCAAGGGAGTCATTCCCTTGGACCATGTAGCATATAGAGTTGGATTCTCCACTAGATTCCTCTTCTTGGATTTGGACTTGAAGCTTGGAGGTGTTGGTGGTTGTTGTCAACTTGTTCCACACTGCAAAAGCGGAATCAAGATTAGAAACACATAAAAGATAATCTTTAGGAAGTGTGCTTCTAATAGCCTCTAGGGCTTGTGCATTGGCCCCTATATGATTGCTATCACCAAGATAACATCTCTTGGTGGCGGCAAGGAAAACATGCAAACCTAGGGTCTTTAGGTACATGGACATCCTATACTTCCAAACATCAATGTTGGAAGGGTCAAAGCTAGGAGGGGTCATGAAGTCCATGGTAAACTATATATGAATGTGCAAACAAACAAATGCAAATGAGATTAGCAAGCAAATGGATCTCACTCCTAGGATGTTAAGCCTAAGTATCAGGAGCACTAGCTCTGATACCAATTGAAAAACACCTAGAGGGGGGTGAATAGGTGTAAGTGCTAATCTAAGAAACTAAATGCAAACTAAGTGCGCTAAATATGGAAGCTAATGCAAATTATGCACAAACTAATACAATACAACAAGTGTAGCCGAATTTCCCTTGCGAGGCTCTGGACTAACTCCCCTTGATTCCCTTGAAATGGGTTGAGGTGCTATGTGAAGCTCTTGTTGGATGAGTATAAGTTAGGCACACACACACAAGCAATCCAAGCAATATGAAATACACACAATCAAGCCAAGCATATAATAGATATGACAATAAGAAATGCAAGGCACAACACAAGCAATATATGATATGAATGAATCAATGCTCAACACAAGCAAGTATGATATGATGATGAGTATGATGCTTTGCACAATTATAAGAGAGAGAGTTAGAGAGACAATGTATCAAAACGCAAACACCAAGATTTGTTTCGAGGTTCGAGCACCTTGCTCTACATCCCCGCCTACACCACCGTGTAGGATTTCCACTATCTCAACTCCCACCGAGGGAACCTCTACCAAAGAGGATTTCTTACAACTCTAGGAGTACCAAACTCCTCTCTCAAACAACCACCTCACAACCGAGGGGTAAGGCCCGTAGCCAATACAACAACCAATCCACACACCTCTACCGAAGAGGCTCACAACCAACCACTATCACCTCTACCTAAGAGGGATCCACAACACAATCACCCGATCACCTCTACCGAAGAGGGATTCACAAGTATAAGGGTGCTTACAACAATGAGGTTTACAACAAACAACCTCAAACACTTCTCTTTCTTTTTTTCTTATCATTTTCCACAAAACAAGATCCTAATAGTTTAGGATAGAAGATAGCTCAAGTGTGGAAACAAGTGTTTTTGGAAACAAGCAACAAAGAAAAAATCTTTGGGAAAATACTTGCAATATGATAGAATTGAAGATCTAAGCAAAAATCCCAAAAATCTATTTTTCTTTGATTTTCCAAAAACCCTAAACAATAAAGATGAGAAGTTTTTGCACTTAAAACTCTTTTGAAAACTCTTTTAAACACTTCAGAAAACTGAAAATTTTCTCTTAGAAAAACTTTGCTAAAATCCCCAAAGAGATGGGGTTTATATAGCCCCTATACAAAACTAGCCGTTAGGCTGAGCTGGCAGTCTGACAGACTGCCGGTCGACCGGTCCGGTCGACCGCCAACGGTCAGAATTATGACCGTTGGGCAACTGCGGTCGACCGGCCCGGTCGACCGAGAAAACCCGAGAGCACAGCTCTCAACTCGGTCGACCGTCCTGGTCGACCGTGTCTGTGCCTAACAGACGTGCACGTCTGTGCACGTCGGTCGACCGCAACGGTCGACCGGCCCTTGGTGCGGTCGACCGTCACGGTCGACCGACCAGCCTGTCAGCACAAAACAAGGTCAGAAAATTTGGAAAAATATTTTCTAAAAAATCTTTTATCTCTTTTAAAAATACCATAAAAATTGTTTTATCATTTTATATTGAAACTCAAACAAGTGATAAAAATTTCAAGACAATATATCAACATATCAATTCATTTTTGTGTCTTGCCAATTTTATCAAAAACAAAACTTGTATTTTTATCAAACTTGATTTTTCCAAAACATGAATAGGATAGTCAAAATAAGTTTGTCTAGCAAGTTTAAAGTATGTATGTATACTAGAACATATCTAATATACATAGGTATAAAGTAAACTTGTTTTGATCTATTATTCATGAAAACCAAATATCAAATCATAAAACGTGTGTGTTTTGTGTTCACTTGAGCATATCAACTAAACTAAGCTTTACAAATATGGATCTAAAACACAAACTCTAAACTAGATACCTAAGTCTCCTTGATGATCTTCATCTTCAAGTAGACTCGGTCCAAACTCCGTGATTCTCCAAGTGCAAAGGTATGATCTTTAAGCTTTGGCACCGGAATCACCATGAATAGCTTCTAAACTCCTCGTTGAAGCTGATCACCAACTAATATCCTGTTAATGATCTGAAACTTAAAAACACAAGAATATTAGTAAACATAACTACATGAGTGTTGATCATCATCAAAACTAGAGTGGAAGGCCATTGGGCCAACATCTGTGCCCTGAATGCTATCATGCACAATCAAAGGTGCCCGCTATTACCTTCACAGCGGAAGATATGCTTCTCAAAGATAACAAGCACGATCGACCTCTGTACTACACCAGATACATCGGTTCAACATGCATTGAAAGGGTACAGGTTGAACCGGGATCTGCACTTAGCATCATCCCCAAAAGGCTCCTCTACTTCCTCGGTATACCACTATATAGGTTGTCCGCAACCACTACTACAATATACGGTTTCAATGCCGGGAGTAGTCATCCACTTGGGAAAATTCGGCTCCGTTGCCGAATCGGGAGCCTGAAGTCAGAAGTGACGTGCTATGTCATTGACGCTGACACGTCATACAACTTGCTGCTAGGACGACCGTGGATCCACGACAACTGGATCGTTCCCTCCACTTTGCACCAGTGCTTCAAATATGTCGAAGATGACGCGACAGTACGAACTGTCTTCGCTGAGAAGCAACCATTCAAAGGGGTGGAAAATTACTTCACTGACGCTCTCCTGTATAAGAGACCAGTGAAACATCCAAAGAAGCATTGCCGGATGATGATGATAGTGGCAATGAGGCTGATTCAGAATCTGAAGCAGGCATGCCCGCCATCTTGATTGGCGAACCAATTATAGCATGTCTTAATAATCCCCAATGTAACACTCCTTCTGAAGATGAAGGTGAATGAGTAATTAATGATAATATTTCTTTTGATTATCCTGCGAGCGTTGGGTTGTTTGGATCCATTACGGATAGCTCTCTGCACATGCCTTTACATAGACCAAGTGCATCCAACACACCCATGGAATCTGTAGAAGGGGCCGTTTTAGTGATCTCGCCATCCAAAGAAGGTCAGTTACCGATGATTTTAGGTAGAACCCAACCACGAGGATCCACAACCACAGATTCAAGTTCAGACTTAGACACCCACAGTTCTTTCATTACGCGCGACTAGCACGCCATATTATGAAGAAAATGGGGTACAACTTAAAGCATGGAGAGGGCCTGAATTTCGAAAAAGGAAGGCGTAGTTTGCTGCCTAACTTTGTGCCAAAAGGGAAACCTGCAAGTTACTATGATAACACACGCAGGGGGTTAGGATACGTTACACCCACACCATCAGCAACGGTTCAATTCAAGAATAACGAACCAATTCCATCACATTCTGCCTCTTCCTCCGAGTGGGACTCAGATGTCAGTGTGGAGATGATGTTCGAGAATCTCACTGTTAATATGACTTCAAGAAGTCAATTGCAGCCTGTGGAAGCTACTGATGAGGAACCATAGGCTCAGCAATTAGATCTTCAATGGGAAAAGCGATTCGAACTACGCGACCCACCTACTGAAGACAAGGTGATGCAGGTCAACTTGGGTAGTCAGGATCACCCTAAGCCCATCTTTATAAGTGAAAGCTTATCACTTATAGAAAAGGAAGAATTGATAATACTCGTAAAGGAGTATATAGACGTCTTCGCATGGAACTACGAAGACATGCCCGGACTTGATCCGCAAGTAGCCATGCACCGTCTGAATATCAAACCCGACGCCAAGCCAGTCAAGCATCAACAACGTCGGTTTCGCCCGAACATTATGGAGGCTATTGAAGCCGAAGTCCATAAGCTCATCGCATGTGGCTTCATACGGGAGGAACAACATCCAGATTGGGTTGCTAATATCGTTCCCGTCCTCACGAAGAATGGGAAGATACGGATCTGCATCGACTACCGTGATCTCAATACAGCTTGTCCTAAAGACGAATTTCCACTGCCCATCACCGATGTCATGATTGACAACACCTGTGGATTCAAAAGAATGTCTTTTATGGACGGCTTTTCAGGGTAAACCAGATTAAGATGTACCCCGACGACGAGAAGCATACTTCGTTCTGAACACCATTGGGGGTATACTGCTACACTGTGATGCCCTTCGGACTGAAGAACGTCAGAGCAACCTATCAGCGGGCAATGAGTACAATCTTCCACGATCATCTCCGAAAAGCGGTAGAATGCTATGTCGACGACATTGCTGTCAAATGCCGCAATAAGGATGACCATCTTCGTGACTTGAGAACGATGTTCGACATAATGTGAGCTCATCAACTGAAAATGAATCCGACAAAATCCTTCTTGAGAGTTTCGAGTAGCAAGTTCCTTGGGTTTATTGTTACATCAAAAGGAATTCATCTTGACCCAGACAAAGTCAAAGCCATTCAGAGCATGCATCCACCGAGGAATCTTAAAGAGCTTAGAGGCTTACAAGGTAGACTGGCTTATATCAGAAGATTCATCGCAAATCTCTCAGGCCACTGTCAACCGTTCACCCGACTCATGAAAAAAGGTGTTTCTTTCGTATGGGATCAAGCTTATCAGGAAGCTTATGAAGACATCAAGAGATATCTCACAAAACCTCCAATCTTAGTGGCTCCCACATCAGGGAAACCATTCTTGTTTTATGTGAAAGCTATGGACCATTCTCTTGGTGCCCTCCTTGCTCAAAAGAACGATAATGGTCACAAGCAGGCTATTTATTATCTGAGTAGGACTCTGATAGGAGCGGATCTCGCTATAACCCTATCGAGAAGGAGTGCTTAGCTCTTGTCTTTGCTGTTCAGAAGACACGACGTTTGGTTGGCCAAACCATACATGTCATCTCCAGGGTGAATCCTTTGCGTCTTCTCATGACGAAGTCAGGATCATTGAATTCAAGATTAGCTAAATGGGCGCTTCTTTTGTCTCAATACGACATGATCTTTATCCCTCAAAAGGCAGTTAAAGGCCAGGCACTTGCAGAGTTCTTGGCTGCTCATCCAGTTCCAGAAAACTCAAAACTTCACGAAGATATTCCGGATGAAGTCTTCGAGTCCAATGTAACCTCAGAGAATGAAGTTTGGCAGATGTTCTTCGATGGAGCATCTCGAATAGGTCATAAAGGCAGGACCATTGCCGGAGTGGGGGGTTGTGTTTATCTCCCCACAGAATCATGTCCTTCCCAGAGCATTTTCTCTGACAGAATCATGCTCCAACAATGTAGCAGAATATAATGCTCTACTTATTGGCCTTCAGCTCGCCAATGGAATGGGGGTACGCTACCTTGAAGCTTACGGCAATTCAAAACTGATTATCAATCAGGTTAAAGGCGAATGTGAGGTCCGCCACGAAGACTTGGTGCCTTATTATCACACGGTCATCGGATTGGCTAATCTATTTGAATGTTTCTACATCAAGCACGTGTCTCGATCTCAGAATACCAAGGCAGACGCTCTTGCTGCATTAGCAACAACACTAGCCTTGTCAGTCGACACCGAGTATCACCTCACAGTGGCAACTCGACACCTTGTATGCTCTAAGCATATGTTAAGAACCCGAGAAGCCTATAATGTCTCGACGGATCTTGAGCTGAGAGATTGGCGATTTCCTCTCATCGGCTATGCTTTACATGGTCTGCTGCCAGACAATCCTAAAGAAGCGGCATCTATCAGACGAAGGTCTCTCCATTTCTACTACGACCCAACTCTGAAGACATTTTACCATCGTTCATATGACGGTGTCTTCCTCCATTGCCTTTCTAATTCAGAGGCACATGAAGTGCTTAAAGAAGCACACGACAGCATTTGCGGAGCTCATCAGCCAGGTCCAAAGCTCACAGCCAGGTTGCATAGGCTTGGATATTATTGGCCAACCATGATAGCCGATGCCATCCAATATGCACGAAGATGCAAAGCATGCCAAATCCATGCAGACTTCATACATCAGCCCCCGGAGTTGCTCCATCCAACTGTTGCTTCATGGTCATTTGAAGCATGGGGAATCGACGTCATAGGGCCAATCAGCCCCTCTTTGACAAGAGGTCACCGGTTTATCCTGGCAATAATCGATTACTTTTCAAAGTGGGCAGAAGCCATACCACTGGTTGAAGTCAAAACTTCTAACGTGGTTAATTTCATCAAACACCATGTCATCCATCTATTTGGTGTCCCTAGCGGATCATTCATGATAATGGTCCCCAACTCATAAGCTAGGTATTCTATCGATTTTGTGATAAATACCGAATTCAGAATGTGGCTTCAACTGCCTATAATCCCGCCGCTAATGGCTTGGCAGAAGCATTCAATAAGACGATCATCAAGTTACTCAAAAAGTTCGTCTCCTCGAATAAGCAAGATTGGGACGAAAAGCTTGGTGAATGTCTTTGGGCCTACCGAACCACAGTTCGGACCCCGACAGGCAATACGCCTTTTTTCTTGGTGTATGGGTGTGAAGCAGTCATACCATTAGAAATCCAGATGCCCTCACTACGAGTCGCTTTAATGACTAAGATCACTTCAGAAGACAATGATCGGTTGCGTCTTCAAGAGCTCGAAGCCCTAGATGAGAAGCGACTACAAGCTCAGCAACACATCGAGTTGTATCAAGCTTAAATCTCAAAAGCCTTCAATAAGAAGGTCAAACAAAGAGTCTTCCAGAAAGGAGATTTGGTTTTAGCCGTCAGACGGCCGATGATCACGACGCACAAAACCAAGGCAAATTTCAGCCTAAATGGGAAGGACCATTTGTAATAGAAATAGTCTATTCAACGGAGCATATCGCCTTATGACTTTAGATGGCGATTTACTCATGATGCCGATTAATGGTAAGTTCTTAAAGAAGTATTATCCTTGATTAAGGATCTTTCTCATGATCAAGTTAACATTACACCTCTGATTAAAACCTTCAAATCTAAGGTACACATAAAGAGCTCTCTCTTCCTCCAAATGGGATCAAACAACCACAAACCAGTAGGAACCTGGTCATACATTGTTTGTCTCAAAAGAGAATCAAGGTTACACATACCAAATGATCCAACATCCTTAACGGTTAAGGATAGAGGAAAATGTTGGCCTTTAAGCCCAACATAAGTCCTCGATAATTCATCATGCTGAGGGGAATAGCATGACTAGCCTGACTCAAACGGTAGTTGGTAAAGGCATATTAAACCCGTTGACAGCTGGGGATTTGCTAAAAGTCCTAAGGGACTTGTTCCCATTTGATTCCCTCTCTAAAATCACTTACCAATTCTCATCCATAGAATGATAAGACCACATATAAAGATCTTTCCATCCATTTCGCTATTACGTTAACATTAAACCTATGACAGTAATTTTCTCGTTTCTCCCCGTGAGAGCGAGACCCCTTTTATGCTATGTTTAACAGTATAACCTCTGGCATCCATTTCACTGTTATGTTAACATTAAACCTATGACAGTGATTTCCTTGTTTCTCCCCGTGAGAGCGAGACCCCTTTTATGCTATATTTAATAGTATAACCTCTGGCATCCATTTCGCTGTTACGTTAACATTAAACCTATAACAGTGATCTCCTCGTTTTTCACAATAAAAACGAGACCTTTTTCCAAATTTCATCAAAATTCTGACTGGTCTGAACAATGTCTAAACTTGTTGACATTTACAAAAGACAAGTGACAGGCAAGCCGACGACCAGTTCTATACTTGTTAACATTTACAAAAGACAAGTATCACCTTTCAGTCCGACAAGGACTACTTTCGAGATTGGTGGCTTCTCAATCGGTTATGTCATTGTGACCTCTGAACCGACAGATAGCCAAGTCTCACCTTTCAGTCCGACAAGGACTACGTTCGATCTTGGTGGCTTCTCAATCGGTTACGTCATTGCGACCTCTGAACCGACAGATAGCCAAGTCTCACCTTTTAGTCCGACAAGGACTACTTTGAGCTCTGTGGCTTCTCAATCGGTTACGTCATTGCGACCTCTGAACCAGCAGATAGCCAAGTCTCACCTTTCAGTCCGACAAGGACTACTTCAAGCTTGGTGGCTTCTCAATCGGTTACGTCATTGCGACCTCTGAACCAACAGATAGCCAAGTCTCACCTTTTAATCCGACAAGGACTACTTTGAGCTTGGTGGCTTCTCAATCGGTTACGTCATTGCGACCTCTGAACCGGCAGATAGCCAAGTCTCACCTTTCAGTCCGACAAGGACTACTTTCGAGCTTGATGGCTTCTCAATCGGTTACATCATTGCGACCTCTGAATCGACAGATAGCCAAGTCTCACCTTTCAGTCCGACAAGGACTACTTTCGAGCTTGGTCGCTTCTCAATCGATTACGTCATTGCGACCTCTGAACTGACAGATAGCCAAGTCTCACCTTTTAGTTCGATAAGGACTACTTTGAGCTTGGTGGCTTCTCAATCAGTTACGTCATTACGACCTCTAAATCGGCAGATAGCCAAGTCTCACCTTTCAGTCCGACAAGGACTACTTTCGAGCTTGGTGGCTTCTTAATGGTTACGTCATTGCGACCTCTGAACCAGCAGATAGCCAAGTCTCACTTTTCAGTCCGACAAGAACTACTTTTTTGAGCTTGGTGGCTTCTCAACCAATTACGTCATTGCGACCTCTGAACCGGTGATAGCCAAGTCTCACCTTTTAGCCCGACAAGGACTTTATTGAGCTTGGTGGCTTCTCAATCGATTACGTCATTGCGACCTCTGAACCGGCTGATAGCCAAGTCACATTATTCAGTACAGTACGGACTGTTTTCTCAAATGGCTGCAGTACAGCTTGAAAGCGACAATTCAAAAGATAAAACAAGTTGGAAATACGACAGGGGAGTCAAAACAAAATTACTTCTATTGATTCCGAAAAGAAGGATACATGAAGGCACATATATTACAAGCTATGATGGTGCTTCATAAGATTTGAGCTGCCCTTCAAGAATGGCCAGCCTTGTCTTCCTATCATCAGCAGCCCGGACAAGCGCCTGCGACCTCAGCTCAGCCTCGTTAAAGCTCGCCGTCTGGGCTAAGCGAGATTCAACTTCAACCAAGGTTGCCCTCTGAGCTAGCTCTTGCCACAAGAGTTCGTCATGTTGATCCCTAAGCTGCTCAAGCCGGCCAGTCTCTTCAAGACGCACTGGTTCAGCCTTGGATAAAAGAAGATTTGCCTTCCTGATCATCTCCTTGGCCTTTTCAATTTTATCTTCAGCGTCAAGAAGAGCACTGCTAGAAGCATCTATTGCGTCCCCGAGCTCTACCTTCCTTGTCTCCAAGGATTTCAAGTGAGAAGAAATGGCCTTAGCAGCTTCCTGAGTTGCAAGATGAGCTTCATACATTTGAGCGACAAGGTGTGCAAGCTGCTCATTAACTGAAGACTCCAGGTCTGAATGGCTAAGGCGGCGTCATTCGTCTACATCCCTCTCAAGTTGGTCCACCAGAAGTTCCAATGCAGCGGCCTGGTCATCCCCTCCAAAGTCTTGGATACTCTCAATGCTTCAGGAGAGGACCACCTTCAAAGCAGAGAATGAGGTAGTCGAGCCTTTCAAAATCAAAGCGATGGATCGCTTCAAGTTCTTATAAAAGCTATCGACTAGCTCAGCCACAAATTCATTCTCGGCCTCAATCACTCCTGGCAGACGAGCAGTCCCTGAAGATTCCACTGGCTTTATTGACACCACTGTGGAAGGAATAGTAGAAGCACTGGCTGCAGCAACGTGAGAGATCATCGGTGATCTCGGAGGAGTCTTCATTGAAACTAGTACACTAGCCACAATCGAGGTAGGACTAGTGACCATTTCTGGGAGAGCGGGCTCAATCACCAGTGTTGGGGAAGTAGGACTGGTAATCACCTTCAGCTCCGCACCTGGCAAGATAGGCGGCGCTGGTGAAACTGATGGCATCTCACTCACCGATATGATTGGAAGTGAGATTGGCTCCATGACTACCATCTCCTCAATTTCAGTCCCTCTGGCTAGTTCAGGCTGATAAGAGGGCAGGTCGCCATACAAAGCATCCAACTCAGCAGCATCCGCCGCGGTCGAAGTGCTTACTTCACCCCTAGATCCCTCAGGAAGATTGGTTGGCTCTCTTGAAGTCGATACACCCAGAGGCAGAACACCTGCAATAAGACTTTGTTTAGGCAGGGCATAACAAATAGCAAATGCTAAAAGGTCAAAACAATACCAAAAGATAATGTCGCCTCAATCGTCTTGACGGCTGCATCAGTCCCTACGGGCTCCATAGGAAAATCTTTGGCGGAATCAACACGAATGGCCGGCCCACCTTCACTTGCCGAACCCTCCGTGGTCCACCCAAAGGAGATAGAAGCTTCGGGACTTCCTTTCGAGGTCCCAGCGCCCGAAGGACCTACATCAGCCACATCATCTCCGGACTTTTCTGAGACGACAAAATAGCCAGCCTCATCGCCCTCCTTATAAGTAAACAAGGGATCATAATGCTCCCCTTATTCTCCGATAGCTTTAGCTCTCGGGCTTCTCACCACCTCGGTGCCTGAATCACGAAGCAAATAATGAGCTGTCCGGAACACATAAGAAGAATATTGCAAGGACGAAGCTGATCTTACCTGGGTCCGGAGAGGCTTAGCCAGTAGTCGGTTTAGGAGCCAACAATTCAGTTGCTAATGGGGCAGGAGGAGGAAGCGCTGCAGATGGTTCGCCCTCTGCAACAACCGTAGGAGCATAGCGACGAGGCTTCTTCACTACCCGCTTCCTACGAGATCCACCCTCCCGCTTTCATTTGAAGTGAACGTCGGGATCTTCTTCCTCCACTTCTTCAACATCGATCTGTTCTACGGGGGCCGTCCCCACCACGCCAGAAGCAGCTGCTAGAGTTTCAGCACCCGTTTCCGCTTCGAAGCGAGGACTTCCTGCATCCGAGGCTTCACTGTCATCAACGGCAATGAACTCCCCGAGGCCTGGGACGCGAACCCTTTTACCCTCGCCTTTCTCAGAGACTTTCCGCTTCAGCCGCTGAGAAATTAACTTCACACCAGAAGAATTAACAGAGAATCCGATGGGTGTGGAGTTTGAGGTTGTATACCACTGGCAGAATCCCAGGGTCATCAGAAGGTTCGGAGTCCTTAGCGGCATGCACAGCCGCACCTCGGTACAGCCAGTAATGAAGAACCGCCAGGCACGGGCTCTATCGATGAGGCTCCCCATAAAAGCTAGATTGCTGTTTGGATTGCCTACGTACAGTTGGTCATATCCAAACTGACGGGCAAACCGACTTGGAACGTAAGGCTCCAAGTAGCAGGTGTCCCCGCTTCTATACAATAAATGTAAGGGCCGAATGCTGACCAGCCACTCAAAAATTCCCCGGCTCAATGATGTCTGCCCTTCCCCCACGTCCTTGAACTCTTCTCCATAGCCCGCATCCCGAATATAGGGGAAGCAGTGGAAAAGGCTATAGACGTCATAGCGGCACAGCAACTTACGGACCGCAGCCACGTAAGTCTTCAGCCATGAACATCCCTCGAATCGGTGGAGAAGCGCCATTCGGACACCTTCTGGGGGGTCCTCTCCGGCTTCGATCATGGAGGGACAGTGAAGGGCAAACCACGCCATCAAATAAGTATACGGCAGACCTATTCTGGGGTTTGGTCCGTCGCAGGGTAGAATAGTCCCCTTTCCCCGCTTCGTCGTTGGTGGCCTACAAAAAGCCTCCGTCAATGCGCGAAGGCCTCTCTGAATACAGCACACCATGGCCGGAAGAAGTCCAAGAGAACGACCATGGACTAGACGAGCGGCAGGCAACAAAACAGTCAGATGAATAATGTCGCCCGAAGAAGACGGCACCACACATCTCTTCAACCAGACCGTCAAGAAACCAGCCAGAAGTGCCTTCCGGGGCGTCGGCCGACGAGCCTGATGGTGGAAACTCCAAAGAATATCACCTTTTCATAGGGGCCGTCATCTTTTTCCAGAATCAGATCCCCCTGAGAATGTTTTTGCATCCGGCGAAAGATGTCTTCATCAGCAACTCCACAATGAGCCGCTTCAGGAGTATTTTCCATATCGGGGAACAAATAATCTCCCCAGCTCTTCAAGCTGCATGAAGCTCTCTTACTACTCCCATGCATACTGGAACAAATGTACAAATGGCACATCAACTCCCGGTAGGTCTCAAACAAGGCGGGCTCCTGCTTCTCCAGAAGTGTCAATTCTGCCTCGCATGGGAAATATTCTTCGTATGGGAGGGATCCCAAAGGCAAAGCAGAGACTTCCCACATCTCGTGCAGAGCCATGCCCAGTTCGCCAATAGGGGTGAAGAAAGTCCCTGTAACCGGGCAGTATAACTCGAAGATGGCGTAGAAATTCGCTACGCTCATCTGAATGCCATAGCAGGTCGCCCTGACGGCCTCATAAAGATTCAGCCTCTCCAGATCCTCCTCGAAATGAGCAAGGACATATAGAGTGAAATCCCTCCACCATGCCTTCGGAGGGTGAATCTAGCCTGGAGTCCTGAAATCAGTGGCAGGATAGTTGCCACGAACTTTAAAGAATTGATTCCCAAAGGTCTGCGCCACCGCAGGGTTTTCTCCCACTGGGATGTCTGGGAGTACATTCCCAGGGTGGAGACCCATTATACAACAAGGAGGCCCCATCTTTGTGTAACCGGGTGAGGGAAGTATCAATTTCCTTACGTGAACGGATTCAGTAGTCCGACTCACTTGCCACTGCATCTTCCGAGCCCTCGTCACGCATTGGAAGAAGGACAAGGGAAAATGCCGCTTGTTAGACGGAAGATAGAACTTCTCGCCATCTAATTGGAAAATTCATTACCTCTCTCTGGCTAGCAGCTGGCGATCATGGTCTGGCGCCGCATCTCCAAACATGAAGCCGGGCTTCCGATAGATTCGTCGGTCAGAATCTTCAAGGGGAGCAGTGGTTAAGACGCTTCTCATGGCGCGTTGATCCCCACCATGAATAAGTGTATCTCGAGCAGGAGAGCTTCGCTCGCTGAATAAAGAAGCCTGCCCTTGGAATTGCAGGCTGACATTGCCATCTAGCCCCCTCGCCGTGCCAAATAGACTGTTCAAAGGACCAGGAGTATAGTGCACTGCAAAAACAAAGAAAAACTATGGTTAGTTCATCAGTCAAACAAAGGCTAAAACAAAAATACAATTTTTGTTAAGGCATAGCCTCGCTTTCTGAGCGAAGTTGGCCTAATGATAGCTTCGCCCCAAAGCTTAGCTTCGTAGCTGCAGCGTAACTCCGCACTCCACACGAAGGCAGGAAGCGGGAAAATATCCAAGTGTTAGTTTCGCTTTGGAAGCTTAGCCTTGAACAATAGAATGCAACAAAGCCCCAAGGGCTAACTTCGTCAGAAAGGTGTTATTGCCTAAAGATTATTTTAAGGGCATTAAAGTCCTTTTCAGTTACACTTCAAAGGACAGCTTCGCATCCTATCATTCAACAGGATGTGAACCGCCTAAGGGATAGCTTCGCCTGGAAGCTTGAAGAAGAGACCCTTCGGTTCTAATATTCCCAGTTAAGAAATCTAGGGAAATTTAGGGAGTCGAATTCCCTAAGATTAACAGATCATAATTGATCATTTTGGGCTCATCTAAAGACAGCCAGAAATCGGCTTGAAGAGAGAGAGATGAAAATCTCTGATCAAAAGGAAAAGATCCCTACCGGCGATTAGTCGTTCGATGACCGGAGGAGGAGAAGGACCCTCCGTTGCAGAGGTTGTGACCTCTTTTCCCGCTCGTCTCTTGGGAGCCATTGAAGAATAGTGGAGGTTCTTGAATTCTCAAGTAAAGAAGAAGGAAGAAGAAGAAGAGTCAAATGCTCTGAAAAATTCAAAGAGAAGTGATGACCCTTTCTCAGCCCGATCAGGCTTTTATAGGCTGATGATCGCCTAAAATGACACCTCGATAAGAGCACAGGCTGTCGTTTCAAATTAATTTGAAACGGCGCCTAAAGCGTCTTCCCAAGAAGCGCTGATTCAGCCCCGCTAAGGGCTAACTCCGCCACAAGTCAAGTGCTGACTTAGCGCGACGCATCGATAACTTCGCCGAAAAGCATGCCTTAGCTCCGCTAAAAGCACAGTCCGAACTTCGCGGGAAATTCATGCTAGCTTCGCCGGAAGCTCGTTCCTGATTCAGAAAGGATTGTCTTTAACTTCGCGTAAAGGCTAGCTCCGCCGGCCTAATTCAAGTGAAGGAGAAGTAAAAAAAAAAAATCAGATGAGCAGAAACTAAACTTTTATTGATTTAAAAGGGAAGGTACATTCATACTACTGCATCAAGGTTGTGTTTCATACAACAGAGTCATTTGCTCAAAAGGCGTACAAGTGGTCCTATCTACTTCCAAGCCAAACCAACTGGACACGAAAGGCCTTCCTCTTGCACAAGGCCGTAATCTTTCGCATAATGGCAGATTTTGCCATCGAACAGCTGGATCTTCTTTGATGAAAATTGGCAAAGGACCGGTTGCCATCAGAAGACTAGATCTTCTTTGATGAAAATCGGCAAAGGAAGGATCCGAGACCTTACAGGTGGCGTCCGCTTTCTCGAAGTGGATCATCTCGGATAAGCGACTGCCAATCTCTTCTGGGAACACACATCAGCTGCCTCAGTTGTTCCTCCTGCTTAGGATTTAAAGTTTCAATTGGAAAAGCAAGAGACAACTTTCTGATCTCTTTCATCAAGTCAAAAGATTGGCGAACATAGCTCACTGCAATGCAAACTGAAACAAGTTAGCAGTAAGTCAAAGGAGAAGTCAAATTCTATGGGACGAAGCAATTCATATCCGATTCAGAGGCAATTTAAGGATGGATTTCAATTAAGTAGAGGATAGCCTCTCTTGCACAGTGATGATAGGCTAGCTCAGCATAAGCCAAGTCCTAGACTCGCCTATATGGCTAAGCCAGACCGATCCAGAGGGACGCAGTCGTGACCACACCTATATGGCAAGACTGACTCAACTTTAAAGAGGCTAAGTTTCAATTCTTGCCTATGTGGCGAACTTAGCAGGCAAGTATGCAGTGATCTTTCTTTGATCAAGTGAACGTGATAGTTTCGCCGGGAAGCTAGGAAAAAGGGCTGAAGCCAATCTCTATAGATCAGTCAGATACAAAATGAAGAACAAGGGAAATCAATCCCTGAGGCAGTTGTTAAAGCTAAATTAAGGGAGATAAATTCCCTAAAAGTTATCAGTTCATTGGTAAAGTCTCTGGATGATCGAGACTCACCAGTTCTTGGCCGGATAATGACCAGAGTGGGTATCCCACTAGTTCAGAGATCTGAGTATCTCTCTCTAGATATAATCAATAGAAGTTATGAACAGGCCGCTTCTCTGCAGAGGACCTCAAGTGTCCTATTTATTGGCCTCATGGCCTGAGCGCACCGTTGCTGCTTCAAGCATAGAAGCGCGAGTGAATTTAAGGCATTTACTGAGCCTTGAGAAAGGGAATAGTCTCCCTCGGAAATGTGCGTAGGTGGAATGATCTCCCTCGTTAATGCAAGAGAAGTTATTTCAACTTCGGGAAAGGAAATAATCCTTCTCGTAATTAGCCAAAAGGCTGTTGGCCTCGGGAAAGAAACGGCGTTCCAAGACCAATTTGAAGCGAGTCTACTCTGGGAGGCTCGGATGCGGAGCTACCCAGACGCGAAGCTACTCAGAGTCGCGAATCTACACGATTCTTCGGCAAATCTATCCCAAAGCAGGATTGAAAGCGAAGCTGAACTCAACCACCATGGCAACGTTCGTACTTCACATACCACCGATCAAAGCAATTCAAAGTATTTCGAAGTCTGAGCCATTGCAGACTTTCGAAAACTTTGAAGGGAGTCTTGTTGACACTTTAAAAAAGACAAGATTCTTACTAGCCTGAACAATGTCTAAACTTATTGACATTTACAAAAGACAAGTGAAAGATAGGCTGATTGGTCCGAACAATGTCTAAACTTGTTGACATTTACAAAAGACAAGCGATAGACAAGCTGACGACCAGCTCTGTACTTGTTGAACATTTACAAAAGACAAGTGACAGATAAGCTGACGACCAGTTTTCATTCATCCCCAAGGGACAAGCAGCAACTTGGACTCTACTATCCAGTGAAGCAGACAGTGAGCCCGGATTGTCTTTAAACAGACCTCAGCAGGTCTAAGATGCTAGCACTTAGCATCACATGAGCCCAAAGGGACAGCCTCGCCTGAGAGGCTAAGATCATCCAACTTTGCCTTGAAGCCATTCACAGCTCCGTTAGGAAGCTAACCTATAGCTTCGCCTGAAGTGCTCAGTTAACTCCGTAGAGAGTTAGCTTCGCTTGAAGCAGAAGGATGTTCGGTATCTTCGCCATAGACGATATCTAGCTCTGCTTAAGAGCTGTCTTCTGACTTCGCCAGATGTTTCTTCCAGCTCCGCTGCGAGCTCAACGCGGGCAGCTCCGCTGCGGGTCCGTTATGGTCAACCTTTGACCAATTAAATCTCCAGATGAGATCAAATCTAATCAGAATTGAGATCAAATCCAATCAAGATCAAATTTGGCAGTTGATTGCCATAATCTCTTGACTCTCCTAAAACGAGTAAGAGGATCAAGGGAGATCTTCCAACTATATGGAAAGGATCAAAACAGATCAAGAGGATCAACCTACCTGCTACTTCTAGCTTCGCAGAAGCTGATTCTAGCATCGCAGCAAGGCTACTTTTCAGATTTGAACAGATTTGATTCAATCTGTTTCTCTATTTTCAAGGGATAATTATACCCTTGCTCTCCCTATAAATAGCCGACCAGGGGCACAAGGAGAGAGGACCACGCTCCAGAGAGACGGCAGACTTCTCGAGAGGACGCATCGCGAGCACAAACAGAGATCTACTCTCTTACTTCCAAGAATTCAGAGACTTTAGAGAACCGCTTCTCTAATCAGGGTGTTGATACCCTAATACCTTCCTTCCTCTCAAGGAATTTCCGGAACTAGGCGAGAAGGAATTCCTAAGCGAAGGCGGTTTTGAGAAGCAACAAGAGGGTTCTACCAACCTTCCGTTCTCCGATTCCCCGAACCAGGCGAGAAGGGAATCTCATCGCTCGCATCGTCAAAGGGACAAAGTGGTCGCGCGCTGACCAGACTCCTATCGGCACACTTTTCCAGAATCTCAGAGGAGATCTACTTGTAATCTTCTTATTACTTGTAATTTAGCTCCTCGACCCTTTTTTGTAAGTTTTCCCTTTGCAAATCAATGGAAAACACTCCACCTCCTCCTTTCTTGCTTACGCCCAAGTTGGTCAAGCCACTTGGCTCGGGTTCATTCTCAGGTCGAGTTTGGTCTGGCCGAGCACCAAATGGAAGAGGAAATAAGAGAAAAAGAAAGAGAGAAGAAAAGGGGAAAAAAATTAATTGAAGAGAAATTTGGAAGAAAGAATTAGGATATTTTTTAGGGTTTACTCGATTTGAGAAAGTGAGAGAGAGTTGGAGATTTTCTTGGATGAACATAACTCAAGAGAGAATTAAACATGTGAGGTAAATTTTGGGCTATTATTTTTATTTAACCCCAATTCATTCTCCACCAACTCATTGTATTTGTATATATAATATAGACACATATATACTTATATCAAGCGAGAGTAATTAAATTATTCTCACAAATTACTCTTGATATACACATTAATTGAGTATTAACATTTTAAATTAGAGTTTAATAATCTGAGTGGTACAAATCATATAAAAAAATTATAAATTAATATATACTATTCCATATATTTTTTTCAAAACCAGTGAGCAGCAGGCGATGATAAAATACCAAGAAGAAGTTGCACTATGAACAAAATATAAGTGAGTTGGAGGGGCATTCCGAGAATTGAACTCGGGACCTCTCGCACCCAAAGCAAGAATCTTTTTTTGTTTCATTCTTTATTCCAATTTTATTCATGAAAAATCCCAATTGGTCGATCACGTTGACTCAAATCCAACGTAATTTATCTTTCAGACAAGACCCAAGTGCTCCTTTTGGTCCCGATTCTGCTGCTGCTGTTGATCGTGTTTCAGTAGTTAATGTTGATTGAGAGAATAGTTGAAGGAGAGGATGGGGACTATGCCCAGATTCTGATGAAGAGAATCATGAAGGTGAATCTTTTAATCCCATTGAGGGGGGAGAGGGGGGGGGAGAGAGAGAGAGAGAGAGAGAGAGAGAGAGAGAGAGAGAGAGAGAATAATAACTTTTTTATTATTCCATCAGTAAAGGAGGTACCTTTCTGGTTGGTGATCATGATTGGAAATTTTGAATTTTGATTAGGATAGTAAAAAAAAAAGTCTTTTCCAGTAAGAGAATTTGCCCTGAAGTTGTATCTGTACATTTTTATGTTATGCCCGATGACAACAACCCCAAGAGGATCTCACAAATCTCCAAGCACAAAGAACACCGAACAGCACAAATAATCACCAGAAGAAAGCACAAACTCAAACACACGATCTAACGAGGTTCGGCCTCTACGCCTACGTCCTCGGGGCAATCCAGAAGAGAGATAAATTACTTTGAGGAAGATTACAATTGCTAATAGCCTCTTTGAATGCAAGAGAGCTCCAGCAAAAACTTTTTCGCAGGTTCTCAAAACCCTAGAATTAAACAACAGCCTTAAATATACAGATTTTTGAAACAGCAGATTTTTCACCCGAACCCGACTGTCGGTCGACCGGTCGGTCGACTGGGTGCCCAACAGAGAGTTGGGTACTTACAGTCGGTCGACTGACCGGTCGACCGAGCTTCAACTTGTGCACGTTGTGCACGTCCGGTCAACCGGAGAACCTGTTCTGCTGCTGCTATTTTTCTGCTGCTGTCTCCTTTGCCTTTCGTCGTCAATTTCCTTGGCGATCACCTCGACGACCTCTCGGCAATCTTCCTTGATAATAATCTCTCTTTCCAACAATTCTCCATCTCGGTGAAGATTTTCTCAAATCTGAGCCGAACATCAACTCGAGAGCGGCTGCACCAAAGTGGTTGCCTACGTACCCCTGCCCAAGGGATCAAGTCGTCCGTAGTTCACCTGAATGAGCTTCAGCAAGCTCAAATCACCTGAAGGACATGGAACAAAGCTTTGCAGTGGGCAAACTTCACTCCCGACACCACCTTCGTTAGCATGTCGGCCGGATTATCTGAAGTGTGAATCTTCAACAAGTCAATGTCACCTTCCTCCAGAATCTCCCGAACGAAATGGTACCTGACATCAATATGCTTCGTCCTCGCATGATAGACCTGGTTCCTCGCTAAGTAGATGGTACTCATGCTGTCACAGTTAATCTTCAGCAGATCTTGTTCCATGCTCAAGTCATCAAGTAACCCCTGAAGCCAGATTGACTCCTTCATGGCCTCTGTCATAGCCATGTACTCAGCCTCTGTGGTCGACAACGCGACGGTAGACTACAGTGTGGAGCGCCAACTCACCGGTGCCTGTGAGAATGTGAAGACATATCCCGTCGTCGACCGGCGCTTGTCAAGGTCCCCTGCATAGTCTGAATCCATATACCCTATGCATTCTTACTTTCCATTGTTGTCCTTCTCAAACACTAGGCCTACATCAATGGTTCCCTTGATGTATCTCAAGATCCATTTCACAGCTTCCCAATGACCCTGTCTCGGATCATGCATATATCGACTCACCATGGAGACGGCCTGTGATAGATCTGGCCTCGTACACACCATAGCGTACATCAAGCTACCCACCGCACTGGCATATGGAACGTGAGACATATACTCACGCTCTTGAACACTCCTTGGAGACATCTTTGCAGACAATTTAAAGTGAGGAGCCATAGGTGTACTAACAGACTTGATATCCTTGCTGATATTAAACCTCTGCAGTACCTTCTCCAAATAGCCTTTCTGAGTTAAACTCACCTTGCCAGCTCTCCTGTCTCTAGTGATCTCCATGCCCAATACTTTCCTAGCTTCGCCCAGGTCCTTCATCTCAAACTCTGACGATAGGACTTTCTTCAGAGATCAATAACAGATCTCGACCTCGAAGCAATCAACATATCATCTACATAAAGAAGTAGATAGATATATTCACCTGATGGTAGCCTGTTGTAGTACACACATAGGTCATAATGGCTACGTGTGTACTTCTTCTTCCTGATGAAGCTATCAAATCGCTTGTACCACTGCCTAGGAGACTGCTTCAATCCGTACAGCGACTTCTTTAGCCTGCATACTAACTCTTCCTTCCATGCTGTTTTGTAACCTGTGGGCTGTGTCATATAGATTTCCTCCTCAAGATCGCCGTGGAGAAAGGCGGTCTTCACATCAAGTTGGTTAAAGTCCAACTCATTCTGCGCAACCAAGGCCAATAGTATACGAATTGACGAGTGTTTAACTACAGGGGAGAATACCTCGTTATAGTCAATTCCTTCCCTCTGAGCGTAGCCTTTAGCCACCAACCTTGCCTTGTAGCGCACTGCATCTTCTTGGAGAGATCCTTACTTCTTAGCATATACCCACTTGCACCCAATGGCCTTCTTCCCCTTGGGTAACTTGGTAAGTTCTCATATGTCGTTCTTATAGAGAGATTTCATCTCTTCATTCATGGCTGCTTTCCACATCCTTACTTTCAAACTAATCTCAGCATCTCTGAAGGTAGATGGAATAGCCTCCTCGACAACTGGAAGTGCATACGCGACGACCATATCAGTAGTGAGCCAACCTGATCTCCTAGTGTTCCTTCTCGATCTTTCCACTGCAGTAGGATCTGGAACAGTACCCATGTCCTGCTCTTAACCCTGTTCAACTTCTTCATCATCTTCTTCAGCTACTTGATCACTGCCCTATGTTACATTAGGAATGACCCGAACTGATACTGATTCCTCTAGAGATGGTGGATCTGCATCAATCTCCACCTGCTGCAATAGCTTCTTGGTCTTGCTGGTCTCCACCTGCTGAGAGACCATAGGCTTTAGCAAAGAAGCCTCATCAAACGTGACATCCCTGCTGAGTATGAACTTGTTGTCCTTTTGGTCCCAAATCTTGAACCCCTTGGTTCCTTGCTTGAAGCCAACGAACACTCCCTTCTTTGCCCTTGGGTCCAACTTGTCTTCTCTGACATGGTAGTAGGCTGGACATCCGAAGACCCGTAGCAAATCATAGTCACCAACAGCTTTTCCTGACCAAGCTTCAAGTGGAGTCTTCCCCCCTATTGCAGACGATGGCAACCTATTCACAAGATGGCATGCATACGCTAAAGCTTCAGCCCAAAACTTCTTTGACAGTCCTGCATTGGATAACATACACCGGACCTTCTCTAGCAAAGTCCGGTTCATCCTCTCAGCTACCCCATTTTGTTGCGGAGTCTCTCGTACCGTAAAGTGTCTCTCTATGCCTCATTAAGGCATAGCTGTAGGAAAGGATCCGATTTGTACTCTCCTCCATTGTCAGAACGGAGGACCTTGACCTTCCTTCCCGTGCTTCTCTCCAGATTAGCCTTCCACTTCATAAACAGTTCTAGGACTTCATCTTTGTGTCGCATAGTGTACACCCAACAGCGCCTAGAAAAGTCATCAATGAACGATACAAAATAGTGGTTACCTCCAATCGATGCAGTCTTGGTAGGTCCCCATATATCCGTGTGAACATAGTCAAGAATACCCTATGTGCAGTGTGAAGCTGTGCCAAAGTTCACCTTGGTCTTCTTGCCGATGATGCAATGCTCACAGAAATCCAACTTGCAGGTCTCGGCACCTTTCAATTCTTCACAAGAGCTTGCAATGATTTCTCCCCTGCATGTCCCAGCCTCATGTGCCACAGCCGGGTTGAATCTTCCTTTTGACTGGTAGAAGCTGCCACCTGCCCTGTCACCGTACTACCCTTCAAGTAGTACAAGTTGTTCCGGCAATCAGCCTTCAACACCACCATCGACCCCTTTGTCATTTTAAGAACTCCCTCCTTAATAGACACTCCAAGGCCTAATGATTCCAAAGCTCCTACGAAAATCAAGTTCCTCTTCAACTAAGATACAAACCTCACTTCTTTCAGCTCCCTTACCATCCCATCAAACATTCTGATTTGAATAGTGCCAATACCCTCCATGATGTGTAATAACCCGTTTCCGGAATACGTACCTTGTTGCGTATTCAGCTTTTCAGTCGTATTTTTCGTTTTATTGTCCGTATTTGACCGATTTCAATTTCAAATATCATTTTTCAATATATTAGATTTTATGTGATTTTCTGGAATTTTCTGGAATTAAAATGAATTTCTTCAAAACCGGTGTCGACCAGCGCCGCTGATCAATTTTTGGATTTTTATTTTCCAATCAGTTAGGAATTTCTAGAAGATCCTTTAGACTTTATTGATTAGAATCTATATTTCTTAGCTAAAGCCTTTTTCTGAGAATTTTCTGATTTTATGAAAATTCCAACGGAGTCGGTATTTTCCGATTCCGGGATTTTTAATTCCAAAACTATAAAGTATTCTAGCAAACGGATTCCCCTATGAGTTTTAGAATATTATTATGGATTTTTGGTGAAAATTAGGAGTCGTTCCAAGATACTCGAAATCAGGACGATTTCGGTATTTTCCGAAATGTTTTCCGTGCTTTCGACTTTGACCCAGGGACTCGCGGTTTTAATATTATAATTTTCTGAGTTAGAGAAAATATCTTCTCTTTTTATTCCTTTTCCTTTTTCCTTTTTCTTTTTCTTTCCTTCTTTCCTTCCACCAAATTCTCAAAATATCTTTTCCATCAAAATATCCCAAAATCCACACTCTTCCTCATTAATGCCCTCATTAACTCTTCATCCCCATGGCCGGCCACCATTGGCCAAGGGAAACACCTCATCCCCACTTTTTGCAAATAAGCCCCTCTCTTTTATAGTATTGCATTCCCTTTTACAAAAAACCAAATCCTATATAAACAAAATCCTTTACACTTTAATTCTTTTCTTCTCTTCACCAAGAACTCCACCTTCACAAAATCCCTCTCTTCTCCAAAGCAAACCTAGGTATTTCTTCCATTTCAAGAACTTCAACTTGGATTTCGGGATCGTCCGCGAAATCGCCGAGAATTAAGTTGGTGATTCGGAACCTCCGGAAACTCGTAGAAATTCCAAACGACCGTCCGAAGTGAGTATATTTACTCACCAAGACTCGTAAATTTCCTAGTATATTTATGATGATAGATCATGCCACGATATGTTATAAAAATCGTATTTTATCTATCCAAAACACCCACTACAAAAAATCTGATTTTTCAGAACAGACCACGGCCTATTCCAGAACTTCGGTCGACGGTCCTGGGGGACAGTCGACCGATATGCACAAATGTGCAAATCTGGAGCTCACGGCCCTGTATCGGTCGACCGGCAGTCGACCGACAGGTGACCGGTAGTTATAACCCCAGTCGACCGGCAGTCGACTGGTGGTCAACCGGTCGATTCTGGAGCTCACGCACTTTGGCCGGTCGACTGGCAGTCGACCGGTACTCTACTGTCTTCACAATTCTCAGTCGACCGACAGTCGACCGGAGGTCGACCGATAGGCAAAAACTGTGCCAGAATTTCTGTTTCCTTTTCTTTTTGGATTTTGGTCTTGACATGATATATGTATGACATGCTAGTATTGTTCACGCTTCATAATTGATACCACATGACATGTTACTTGATGGATCTCATGACTTATACTTCATGACATGTTACCATGTATTTTCATGTAGGACTTGTTAATTAATATGTATATCTCCACCTTATCATGCTATCACTTATACCAAGCATGATAGACTTGACCTTTGTATAAAATAGATCAACTTACATTGGGTCCGGGGGAGACCATGCGGATATCGATTGAGTTCGTGTTTACAGTGGTATTAGGATGTGCACCATATTTCCGGTCTTACCTGTGGTACTTCAGGGGACCGAGGGGAGAGCTTGCTCCCTATTCAGGAATCAAGTCATGACAAGAGCATACAAATAAGACTCTACTGTTAGCCTAGCGGCTGGTTTCCGTTTACAAGCAACGGAACAATCATGGACCGTTATCCCGGGCATGTACGGGGTCCACTGTAAACATAGTTCGTCGATACAACCGCTGATTTCCAATAACCCCTTGACTTGTTGGGATATGGATCTATGTGCACTGGGACGCTGGACCACATAGCTAGATATCACGATAAGACAAGTAATAATAAAACGTTAATTGTAGATGTATTTTGGACTTGTAGTCCCATGCTTTTTATATGTGTTAGATGATACCTTTATATTATTCTACTCATGTCCATTTGCCACTTGGCCATATCTTGTTATTATTATATGTCTTGATTCTGTGGATTTGCATATTCAGATTCCGAGACTTGGAACGAAGTGGATCCATCCACTGAGGACCAAGAGTATTTCATTGAGCAGGCCGACCAGCTCTAGTTCCTCCTGTGCCGTTCTCTCTCTTTTGGCTCACGATTTTCCATATCTTATGTGAGCATCTTGTGTAGACTTTGATGTATATTCTTTTGGACTTAGTTGTGTAACGAGACACTTGTTGTAAAGTGTATCAGTTCATAACTTGTATAACTTTGTACTTTTACTTTTGTTGGCATATATGAATATACCACGCTTGTGTTATACTCTGATCCTTTATTGTATTGTACTTTTACGCTTAGCGTATATACGTGTGGGCAGTTCTGACCTACGTATATACGTCGCGGTGACGTGTCCGTATCCGCCAGGATCGGGGCGTTACAGGTTGGTATCAGAGCCTGGCTCTCAAACCTAAAGTACAATCAAGTGGCAAATTCTAATAATTTGCTTATGCCAACTATAATGTACAAAGTTATAGAGTCCGTCTTACTTCCTCCATTGATCAATTCCTTCATGTCCTGAACTCCTTTCAATTGTTTCCAATTCCAGTTATCCTTCGGAATGGAGAGACGATCAGGTCGTAGCAACGCCGGGCAGGTGCCGAATGGACCTGTAGGCGGAGGGAATGCTGATGTCCTACAGATCATTCAGACTATGCTGGGGAATCAGCAGCAACAGATGGATAACCAGCAGCAGTACCAGCAGCGGCAAATGGAGCACCAGCAGCAGCAATTGGAGAATCAACAACAGCAGACCGAGCTCCTTAGGCAAGAGCTAGCAGCCCCAAAAGGACTGAGGCCTGGGAATGTGTCCGATTTCCGACGGCTGCAGCCAGCCATCTTTACTGGAGGAGAGAAACCACTGGAGGCTGAGCAGTGGTTGACGGACACTGCTGACCTGTTGCATGCCGCCCGTGTACCGAAGGAGGATCAGGTTGAGGTAGCCAAGATCCAGCTTAAAGACATAGCTCGGACTTGGTGGCTTACAGAGGAGGCCCGCTTGGAGAAGCCCATCACTTGGCAGACCTTCTCAGAGAGTTTTTACAGCCGGTTCTTTCCTGATACGGCGCAGCAAGAGATGGAGGAGCAATTCATTAGCCTCCAGCAGGGAAACAAGTCGGTGGACGAGTACGCCGCAGACTTCCTGAGACTCAGCCGCTTCGCGCCATATATGGTCACAGATGAAGTGAAGCGTGCTAGTCGATTTCAGAAGGGTCTTCAGATGAGAATTCAGATGTACCTCATGCCCCAACATTTGAAGACATATGCGGAAGTTCTTACCAGCGCTCGAGAGGTGGAGCGTGGGTTTGAGAAGGAGAAAGAGACTCAGACGGGAAACCAGGCCATGAAGAGGCCTTTTGTACCCATGGGAAGAGGGGGCCCGTTCAGACCAGCTAAGATGCAGATGAGGCAACCCTACAGGCCAGCACCTTACCAGACAGCACAATCACTTACCGTCTGCAGCTATTGCGAGAAGCCAGGGCACAACCGACAGAATTGCCGGATGGCAAACGGCTTGTGTTTGATATGTGGGTCTCGGGGGCATGCAGTAGAGACTTGTCCACATCATCGGAGATTGGGGTGGCCAACCAGCCCTCGCCAGGACTTCCGGGACCCAGTGGACAGAGAGTGCTGCCAGGACCAGTTGGGCAGAGGGAACAAGGGCCAGTAGTGAGGAGAGCACCCCTTCCTCCACAGCATATGATTCGCCCAGTCCAGAGGGGAGGTAGGACAGCAACCGGGCGTGGCAGAGGTCAGGCTTACAACCTGACAGAGGCAGAGGTTGAGGCTTCAGCAGAAGAGGTGATTACAGGTAACATTAGAGTGCACTCCAAGCCTGTTCTTGCTTTATTCGACTCTGGTGCATCCCACTGTTTTATCTCAGATAAATTTGTGGCCCTACATTCTATACCTGTTAAGGATTTAGACCACAAATGGGATATAAGTACAGGGAATGGGGTAGTCTTATCATCTAGAGTATGTACTGACTGTCCAGTAGAACTGTGTGACAAGGTCATGGCCATAGATATGCTCGTGCTCGACACTAAGGGGTACGACGTGATCTTAGGCATGACCTGGCTCAGTCAGTATTATGCCGTGATAGATTGTAGAGAGAAGAAGATCAAGTTTAGGATGCCCCTTCAGCCTGAGTTTCAGTTCAGTGGAGAAGTGAAGTCCACTAAGGGTAAGCAGATCATTTCATCGGAGGTTCAGAGGCAGAAGGTGCCAGTGTGGGATGAATTCCCGGAGGTATTTGCTGAGATCACAGGACTGCCACCTGTCAGGATGATAGAGTTCTCCATCGAGACTACTCCAGGAGCAGCACCTATATCTAAGGCCCCATATAGAATGGCACCGACGGAGTTGGAGTTTCTGAAGAAGCAGCTGCAGGAGTTATCAGATAAGGGATTGATCAGGCCAAGTACTTCACCGTGGGGAGCTCCAGTATTGTTGGCCAATAAGAAGGATGGTAGTAAGAGACTTTGTATTGACTATAGGGAGTTAAACAAAGTCACCATCAAGAACAGGTATCCCCTTCCCAGGATAGATGATTTATTTGATCAGCTTCATGGAGCCCGTGTATTCTCCAAGTTGGACTTACAGTCGGGCTATCACCAGCTAAGGGTGAAGAAGGAGGATGTACTGAAGACGGCATTTAGGACCCGATATGGCCATTATGAATTTCTAGTAATGCCTTTCGGAGTCACTAATGCCCCTGCAGTGTTTATGGACTTGATGAACCGAGTGTTCTCACCATTCTTGGATCAGTTTGTTGTTGTTTTCATCGACGACATCTTGATCTATTCAAAGAACAATAGGGAGCATGCTGAACACTTGAGGATTGTGTTGCAGACACTTCAGCAGGAGCAACTTCATGCCAAGAGGAGTAAGTGTGAGTTCTGGCTAGACAGTATAGCATTCCTCGGACATGTGGTGTCAGCAGAAGGTATCTCAGTTGATCCGAGCAAAGTCCAGGCAGTAAAGGATTGGCCAGTTCCGAAGACGGTGACGGAGATAAAGAGTTTTCTTGGACTAGCTGGCTATTATAGACGCTTTGTCCAGGACTTCTCTAGGATTGCAGCTCCATTGACGAAGCTTACCAGGAAAGGGGAGAAGTATATTTGGACAGAGGAGTGTGATGCAGCCTTCGAGCAGTTGAAGCAGAAGCTCATTTCGGCTCCTATCTTGAGAACTCCCTCAGGGAGAGGAGGAATGGTCATCTTTAGTGATGCCTCAGGTAAAGGCCTGGGATGCGTGCTTATGCAACATGATCATGTTATCGCATATGCATCCCGGCAGTTGAAACCTCATGAGAGGAATTACCCAACTCATGATTTGGAGTTGGCAGCAGTGATCTTTGCCTTGAAGATTTGGAGGCACTATCTTCTGGGAGATAAAGTGCTGATATATACAGATCACAAGAGCCTCAAGTATATCTTTTCACAGAAAGAGCTGAATATGAGGCAGAGGAGGTGGCTGGAGCTTATGGCAGACTACGATATTGACTTGCAATATCATCCAGGCAAGGTCAATACAGTTCCTG
This sequence comes from Agave tequilana, assembly GCA_038442645.1. Lineage (NCBI taxonomy): Eukaryota > Viridiplantae > Streptophyta > Magnoliopsida > Asparagales > Asparagaceae > Agave > Agave tequilana. Next base: position 161,466 of record JAVJIF010008296.1, on the reverse strand, counting down.
ATGCCCTGAGCAGAATGCCAGAGAACAGAGTGCTTGTCCAGTTCACTCAGCAAGAGGACTTGATTCGAGATTTCATTCGATTGGATCTGATGGTGGTTCGAGGAGCTGAGAAGGCAGGACAGCTTATGACTTTACAGATCCAGTCATCCTTGATAGAGGAGATTAAGGAAGCACAGAAGGGGGATCCCAGACTTCAGACATTTAGAGATCAGGTTGAGGCTGGCTTGAGGACGGATATCTGTATTCGTCCGGATGGTGCCTTGTATTATGGAGATAGGATTTGTGTTCCCCAGGGGGAAGTGAGACAGAAGATTTTGGCTGAAGCCCACAGTTCAGCTTACTCTATACACCCTGGAGGGAACAAGATGTACCAGGACCTGAAGAAGCACTTCTGGTGGAATGCCATGAAGAGAGAGATAGCTCAGTTTGTAGCAAAGTGCTTGGTGTGCCAGCAGATCAAGATTGAGCATCAGAGGTCAGCTGGACTTCTTCATCCCTTGCCAATACCCGAGTGGAAGTGGGAGCACATCACAATGGACTTTGTCACGGCATTACCTCGTAGTCCCAAAGGTAACAATGCCGTGTGGGTCATCATTGATCGCCTCACTAAGTCGGCCCACTTCATACCATTCCGGGTCGGTCAGACGACTGAGGTTTTGGCAGAGAAGTATATGAAGGAAGTCGTTCGTCTGCATGGAGTGCCAGTCAGTATTGTTTCTGACAGAGACACGAGATTCAGATCTCATTTTTGGGAGAGTCTCCAAGAGAGTCTGGGCACTCGTCTGAAGTTCAGTACAGCTTATCATCCCCAAACGGACGGACAGTCAGAGAGGACCATACAGATCCTTGAGGACATGCTTAGAGCCTGCACGATTGAGTTCGGAGGTTCTTGGGAAGACCATCTACACTTGGCCGAGTTTTCTTATAACAACAATTACCAAGCAAGTATAAAGATGGCACTTTTGAGGCACTGTATGGGAGGAAGTGTCGATCACCGATTTGTTGGGATGAGGTCGGTGAGCGAAGTTTATTGGGACCAGAGATGTTGATCCAGACGACGGAGAAAGTCAAGATTATCAGGGATCATCTCAGGGCAGCTCAGAGCAGGCAGAAGAGTTGGGCAGATTCTCGGAGAAGGCCATTGGAGTTCGGAGTTGGAGATCATGTGTTTCTGAAGATTTCACCTACCAAGGGAGTGATCCGGTTCGGCACTCGTGGGAAACTAAGTCCGAGATATATCGGCCCATTCGAGATATTAGATCGAGTGGGAGATGTGTCTTATCGATTGGCGCTGCCGCCATCATTGGACGGAGTTCATAATGTTTTCCACGTGTCTCAGTTGAGAAGATATGTGAAGGATGACAGCCATATTTTGGATCATTCCGAGCTGGAGCTTCAACCAGACCTATCATATCAGGAGCAGCCAATGGCCATATTGGACAGGAGTGTCAAGACACTGAAGAGCAAGGATATACCTTTGGTGTTAGTGTCTTGGAACCGCCATGTGCCAGGAGAGGCCACATGGGAGCGAGAAGACGTCATCCGAGAGCGATACCCACAACTCTTCACCACTTGGTAAGACTCTTTCCTTCTATCTCCCAACCGTTATATTCCATCTATCATGTCTTTCCTTATTGCTTTTCACTTTATTAAATTTCGAGGACGAAATTTTTGTAAGGTGGGTAGATTGTAATAACCCGTTTCCGGAATACGTACCTTGTTGCGTATTCAGCTTTTCAGTCGTATTTTTCGTTTTATTGTCCGTATTTGACCGATTTCAATTTCAAATATCATTTTCCAATATATTAGATTTTATGTGATTTTCTGGAATTTTCTGGAATTAAAATGAATTTCTTCAAAACCGGTGTCGACCAGCGCCGCTGATCAATTTTTGGATTTTTATTTTCCAATCAGTTAGGAATTTCTAGAAGATCCTTTAGACTTTATTGATTAGAATCCTATTTCTTAGCTAAAGCCTTTTTCTGAGAATTTTCTGATTTTATGAAAATTCCAACGGAGTCGGTATTTTTCCGATTCCGGGATTTTTAATTCCAAAACTATAAAGTATTCTAGCAAACGGATTCCCCTATGAGTTTTAGAATATTATTATGGATTTTGGTGAAAATTAGGAGTCGTTCCAAGATACTCGAAATCAGGACGATTTCGGTATTTTCCGAAATGTTTCCGTACTTTCGACTTTGACCCAGGGACTCGCGGTTTTAATATTATAATTTTCTGAGTTAGAGAAAATATCTTCTCTTTTTATAATTTCTTTTCCTTTTCCTTTTTCCTTTTTCTTTTTCTTTCCTTCTTCCTTCCACCAAATTCTCAAAATATCTTTCCATCAAAATATCCCAAAATCCACACTCTTCCTCATTAATGCCCTCATTAACTCTTCATCCCCATGGCCGGCCACCATTGGCCAAGGGAAACACCTCATCCCCACTTTTTGCAAATAAGCCCCTCTCTTTTATAGTATTGCATTCCCTTTTACAAAAAACCAAATCCTATATAAACAAAATCCTTTACACTTTAATTCTTTTCTTCTCTTCACCAAGAACTCCACCTTCACAAAATCCCTCTCCTTCTCCAAAGCAAACCCTAGGTATTTTCTTCCATTTCAAGAACTTCAACTTGGATTTCGGGATCGTCCGCGAAATCGCCGAGAATTAAGTTGGTGATTCGGAACCTCCGGAAACTCGTAGAAATTCCAAACGACCGTCCGAAGTGAGTATATTTACTCACCAAGACTCGTAATTTTCCTAGTATATTTATGATGATAGATCATGCCACGATATGTTATAAAAATCGTATTTTTATCTATCCAAAACACCCACTACAAAAAATCTGATTTTTCAGAACAGACCACGGCCTATTCCAGAACTTCGGTCGACCGGTCCTGGGGGACAGTCGACCGATATGCACAAATGTGCAAATCTGGAGCTCACGGCCCTGTATCGGTCGACCGGCAGTCGACCGACAGGTGACCGGTAGTTATAACCCCAGTCGACCGGCAGTCGACTGGTGGTCAACCGGTCGATTCTGGAGCTCACGCACTTTGGCCGGTCGACTGGCAGTCGACCGGTACTCTACTGTCTTCACAATTCTCAGTCGACCGACAGTCGACCGGAGGTCGACCGATAGGCAAAAACTGTGCCAGAATTTCTGTTTCCTTTTCTTTTTGGATTTTGGTCTTGACATGATATATGTATGACATGCTAGTATTGTTCACGCTTCATAATTGATACCACATGACATGTTACTTGATGGATCTCATGACTTATACTTCATGACATGTTACCATGTATTTTCATGTAGGACTTGTTAATTAATATGTATATCTCCACCTTATCATGCTATCACTTATACCAAGCATGATAGACTTGACCTTTGTATAAAATAGATCAACTTACATTGGGTCCGGGGGAGACCATGCGGATATCGATTGAGTTCGTGTTTACAGTGGTATTAGGATGTGCACCATATTTCCGGTCTTACCTGTGGTACTTCAGGGGACCGAGGGGAGAGCTTGCTCCCTATTCAGGAATCAAGTCATGACAAGAGCATACAAATAAGACTCTACTGTTAGCCTAGCGGCTGGTTTCCGTTTACAAGCAACGGAACAATCATGGACCGTTATCCCGGGCATGTACGGGGTCCACTGTAAACATAGTTCGTCGATACAACCGCTGATTTCCAATAACCCCTTGACTTGTTGGGATATGGATCTATGTGCACTGGGACGCTGGACCACATAGCTAGATATCACGATAAGACAAGTAATAATAAAACGTTAATTGTAGATGTATTTTGGACTTGTAGTCCCATGCTTTTTATATGTGTTAGATGATACCTTTATATTATTCTACTCATGTCCATTTGCCACTTGGCCATATCTTGTTATTATTATATGTCTTGATTCTGTGGATTTGCATATTCAGATTCCGAGACTTGGAACGAAGTGGATCCATCCACTGAGGACCAAGAGTATTTCATTGAGCAGGCCGACCAGCTCTAGTTCCTCCTGTGCCGTTCTCTCTCTTTTGGCTCACGATTTTCCATATCTTATGTGAGCATCTTGTGTAGACTTTGATGTATATTCTTTTGGACTTAGTTGTGTAACGAGACACTTGTTGTAAAGTGTATCAGTTCATAACTTGTATAACTTTGTACTTTTACTTTTGTTGGCATATATGAATATACCACGCTTGTGTTATACTCTGATCCTTTATTGTATTGTACTTTTACGCTTAGCGTATATACGTGTGGGCAGTTCTGACCTACGTATATACGTCGCGGTGACGTGTCCGTATCCGCCAGGATCGGGGCGTTACATGATGCGCGGATGATCGTCGCCCATGACAACCGAACATCCCTCCAGCTTCTCAAAACTGGTAAACCAGTCCCGATTAGGGCATACATGATATGTTGCACCTGTATCCAAGATCCACTCGTTTTCACCCGAGTAGCCTATGACAGGAGTAGTAACTGAAAAAGAGAACAGTGAAGAATCTGAGTCTGATCCATCTGCCTGTGATTTACTGCTTAAAGTGTTGATCACTCTTGCGAGATTTGCTTCAGACTTGATTCTTTCTTCTTTCCCTTGAACTTCGGACAGTCCACCTTCCGGTGCCCAATCTCTCTGCAGAAAGCGCACTGATTTCTCTTGAGATCCCTGAAGCCCGGCCTGGACTTCGATCTTCTTCTAACCTCCTTACCCTTTCTCGATGAACCCCTACCCCTTATTTCCAGTGCCTCCGCCGATGAGCTTGACTGTGAAGGATGCCTCTCCTTCTTCCTCGTCTCATAACTCGACAGTGCAGACGACACCTCATCATAATCCAAGGTCTGCCTTCCATTGATGAAGGTCAGAGTGAATGTCTCATGCTCCTCTGCCGGGAGTGAGTTCAGAAAGATAATCGCCTTATCTTCCTTATCTATAGTGACATCCACGTTTACCAAGTCTGTAAGAAGCTTCGTATATCGATTGATGTGCTCATTTACTGTGCTCCCCTTCTTCATCCGAAAGCTATACAGCTTACTCTTAAGCTGCAACCTAAACTCAACACTCTTAGTCAGGTATTTCTTTGCAAGGGTGTCCCACAGCTTCTTTTCCGACGTCTCATGTTGTGCAAGATATTTTATGTCTTGCGACAAACATGAACGTATCAAGCTACATGCCGACCTGTTCATCTTCGCCCACTCTTCATCAGTGGTCGTGCTCTTCTTCTTCTCCAATAGGAGAGTATCATCGAGGTTTGATGCATTCAGCGTATCCATAACCTCGCATCTCCACATACCGAAGTTATTAGTACTATTGAACTTAACAACTTCAATCCTAGGGTGAGAATTCATTGTCTTAACTGATGCAATTTCCTCTGCCATTTAGATTTCTCTGATCCTCTATCTATGCGGAAGAACAATCAACTGGAAATAGATCTCTACTCAGATAAAAATTAGATTTTTACCTTTCCTTGAAACCCTAGATCGAGTTTCTCTCTGGATCTACTTCACCACAGATTCAACGAGCCCTTCTTGCGTCTTCAGAAATCCCAAGCGCAACCTGGAGGCTCTGATACCACTTGTTGTGCCCGATGACAACAACCCCAAGAGGATCTCACAAATCTCTAAGCACAAAGAACACCCAACAGTACAAATAATCACCAGAAGAAAGCACAAACTCAAACACACGATCTAACGAGGTTCGGCCTCTACGCCTACGTCCTCGGGGCAATCCAGAAGAGAGATAAATTACTTTAAGGAAGATTACAATTGCTAATAGCCTCTTTGAATGCAAGAGAGCTCCAGCAAAAATTTTTCGCAGGTTCTCAAAACCCTAGAATTAAACAACAGCCTTAAATACACAGATTTCCGAAACAGTAGATTTTTCATCCGAACCCGACTGTCGGTCGACCGGTCGGTCGACCGACCCTTCCACCGGTCGACCAGTCGGTCGACTGGGTGCCCAACAGAGAGTTGGGTACTTACAGTCGGTCGACTGACCGGTCGACCGAGCTTCAACTTGTGCACGTTGTGCACGTCTGGTCGACCGGGCCAGTCGACCGGAGAACCTGTTCTGCTGCTGCTGCTATTTTTCTGCTGCTGTCTCCTTTACCTTTCGTCGTCGATTTCCTTGGCGATCACCTCGATGACCTCTCGGCTATCTTCCTTGATAATAATCTCTCTTTCCAACATTTTAAGCGTCATTAAGGTCAACAATCTGAGAGTGAGGAGCTGATATTTTAGTAACGGACAGATACTACATGCACTAGTACTTTACAATAATTTATCTTCTTTTTGACCTTTCGTTTCATGTTTAATTGGTCTAATGTAAAATTATGGTCAGCTGATGTTTTTCAACTTTGATTAATAGACAGCATGAGTATTGTCGGAGGATGTTTTGTTTCATTGCAAGCTCTAGGGTCTTTCTGTCAAGAGATCTCTTTTCATGAGTTATTCCCATGCCATCTCCATCTATTTGATAAAAACATAAGATCATCTAACAAATAAACAACAAGCTTGTCCCAAGTCGGGATAAAGGAGGAGGGTTGTGGTAGGCCTGTGACAGCCAACGTAAAACTTTATCAAATACTATGAACATGAACCAAGAACTAAAAACATAAGATCATCTACTGAGAGAATCGCCCTCAGTTTACATCTGTACATTTTAGCTTTGTTGAGTTACATTTACAGGATTAGGAACTGATTTATGTTGTTCTCGGTTCTTGACATGTTATTTCACATTTAATTAATATAATGTATTGGTAGTTGTAAATACTGATGGCCAGACTGTTTTAGAACTTTGTTCTGTACACAGCCTGAGTGCTTGTTGTTGGATGTTTTGTTCTGTGAAAGCTCTAGGATCTCTTTCTAGTGATATTTTTGTTAACAAATTATTCCTTATGCCATCCTCCATCTATTTGATAAAGTATAATGTAGATATTAAGTCGTGATCAACGAGAGAATTTTTTCGCCAATACTTGTATTTTAAACCTCTGCCTGCAGATTTGATACTTGTAGGAAACTGTATCTTATCTTTTCTATGATAAGTAATTCTCTGTGTTTGCTTAGGGATCTCAGTAAGTAGCTTTACTGAAGTTTGTAGCATAACTTGTAAAACTACTGATACCAAGCAAGAATCTTCTTTCCATAATAGTGATTCCCACAAGAGAATCAGGAAAGAGCTGTGAATATTAGAACCAAAGTGTTTGGAATGGAGAAAGGGCAAGAGACTGGGCCAGATGTTACAAGGGATCAAATTTCCCTCGCTACTGAAGTCGGTGAATGGAACTGGATCAGGAGGCTGAGTTCTCTCTCAGGTGTTCACAGAGCTCCTACAGTGATAAATCTTTAAGCAGAGTAAATAGATTAAGGATCAGAAAATTATATAATGAAGTGAGTTCTGAGGCAAAGGAAGAGGCTTTTTGCGAGATGGATTAATTAAGTATATTGGGTCTCAAGAACCTGGGGAGCTCTCCCAAGCCATTGCAATTAATGTTGTGGACAAATTACTTTCTGATAACGACAAGGGATCATGTCAAGATATTGATCCTAGGAAACTGAGGGGTCAAATTTGTTGGATTCTGCTTAAAGGAATCAATCTCACAACTAATCAAGAACACTGAAATATCAACAATCTAATTGGCCAGGTCGGCAAATATCAGGTGGGAGGTTTTCCGTTCAATAGAACGTTCCTTAATTTAAGAACCACCTTTCAATTTCCTTCCTTGGTTAAACACCAATTAGACTGAATCTAAATCAGTCTCGATATACTGAATATCAGTATATCCCCTGTATAAAGAAATTAATTCACTTATACAGTACTTGGAGTGAGGTACGCTTAGAGCGAGGAATCTCCTTAAGACAATTACGTCCCCCGCACCGGTGCTATCGGGTTACTGGACGCTGGTCTCCCAAGATACAACACTCCTTCACGGAATTTGGATAGCACTACCAAATCACCGTAGGTCGAACCGTAGTCAACCAGTACCTTCACAGGATCGTTGAAGCAGCAGAACAAAGACAAATTTCGGGTGAATATTTGCCTTTACTTTGGAGGAGCACCCACTGTAGAAGATGAAGGAAGGTTGAAGAATATTCTTATTCAGAAGTCCCAGATTCAGACAACAATTCTATTTCAAGAATCTGTTGAATTTTCTGAGCCCTCTTTCAGAACGAATTTTGCAGCACCCAACAGTCACAATTGTTGACTGTCCAACTGACGCGGAGCGGTTAGGGTCCGTTGGCGGGGCGGTTCGGATCCGGATAGTGGAGCGGGTCTGGTTCGGGTAGCGGAGCGGGTATGCTCGCAACCCATACCCATGAGACCTGATTCAAAAAGAACCAGGCCGGGAAACCGAACCCGAATCCGAACCCAGACCCAGACCCGGACCCGAGCCCGGCCCGGCACCGGCCGGCCGCCGCCGCCCCGAGCGGCGCTGCGCGCACGCATGTGCGGGCACAGTTCCCTCCTAATCGCGCCCGAAAACTCCAAGTACCCAAAGGGCACGCCCTTTGTTCTCAATTTTCTCTATTTAAACACTACGAACTTCCATCCCACGGCCAATGTGGGACTAAATGCTTTTAGCTACCTTTAGTCCCATTTTGGCTTTGAATTAGGCAATCTTTAGACTTGAAAATCTCATTCATTTGAAGTCAGAATTGAACATGTGAATATACCACGTTCATCCCCAATGGAAGGAGAACACATTCCAACCATCATCCAATTGATTTGATCAACGGATCTCACTGTAATTCAATTTAAAGATTCACTTTATATTCTTCAATTCCAACAATCCCCCACAATGAATGGAGATTCAAGGAAATGACACACAAAGAGACAAACTCTATTGTGAAAGGTACTTTAGAAAAGAAACTGCATCAGGATAGGTGAACTAGGTCTTGAACCTTCCATAGCGAAAGTTTTATCGGACTTACTGGCTAATCAGTGAACTAGGTCTTGAACTGTTAGCCGTTGGTGTAAGCCAAGTCAACAAGTTTCACACAGTAACTTTCCAAATTAACTTTGGTTCTCGGTTGTGTCCGTTTTGGCCCTGGACATTCTTGGTTTCAGAGAGTATCTTTAGGAAATAACAGCCTCCATAGAAATTCGCAAAGAGCCGACCCAACTCTATACTCACATAGGTGATCGTCCTATTAAGAGTAGTCTACTCTACTCCACTTGTTTAGTAACAAGATATAGGCATCATTAAAAGCGTTAAGCTTATCCTTAATCTACTTGTAGAAAAGCACTTATGTGCACCTTAGGAATGGATTGGAGTTAAGCTCCCAAGTGCTTACTTGCTGAGTCAATCATAACTAGTTTTTCGTCTTGAACTTAGTCCGTGAAATCTCCAGTCGCTAAGTGAGGTTTCCATTAAGCTGACTCGGTAAGGTTAGGCTTTTAGACCCATTCCCCTCGATGCGCAGTTTATACGCTCTCCACTTAAACTTTAGTAAGCGGATCCGCTAAATTATCCTTTGACGATACAAAGTCAATAGAGATAATTCCATTTGAGAGCAACTGCTTCACGGTATTATGTCTACGATGAATATGTCTAGACTTACCGTTGTATATAACATTTTGTGCCCTAGATATAGCTGCTTGATTATCGCAGTGTATACATATAGCGGGCACTGGCTTTTGCCATAATGGTATATCTTCTAAGAATTGTCGAAGCCATTCTGCTTCTTCTCCAGCCTTATCTAAGGCTATGAATTCCGATTCCATAGTGGAACGGGCAATACATGTTTGCTTAGAAGATTTCCAAGATACCGCTGCTCCTGCTAGAGTAAATACGTATCCGCTAGTTGATTTTGATTTCTCAGAATCTGCAATCCAATTAGCATCACTGTATCCTTCAAGTACAGGTGGATACTATCCATATCTCAAGGCATATTCCTTGGTATGTGATACGTAACCCAACACTCGTAGTAGAGCGGTCCAATGTTGATCATGTATCTGCTTAACTTGCTTACAACGTAAGCAATATCGGGTCTAGTGCAATTCATCAAATACATTAGACTTCCGATAATATGAGAATACTCCAACTGGCGTATTTCAGTTCCTGTATTCTTATGAAGGTGGACGTGTGGGAGAAAAGAATTTGTATTCTCCTTTATCCCATGATCTCTTGAATCTTTCTATCATCTTATCCACGTAGTGAGATTGAGATAGACTGATTCCATCTGGAGTTCTGGTGATTTTAATTCCTAAAATTACATCAGCAACCCCCAGATCCTTTATGTCAAAACTGTTAGATAACATTCTTTTAGTGGACTTAATAATTTCAATATTAGTCCCAAGTATCAACATGTCGTCTACATAAAGACAAACAATGATACATGCATTTTCAACTGTTTTCGTGTAAACACACTTATCGCATTCATTGATAGAGAATCCATCTTTGATCATGACACTATCAAATTTCTCATGCCATTGTTTTGGAGCCTGCCTTAGACCGTATAAGAATTTTACCAATTTACACACCTTGTGTTCTTGGCCCTTGACTATAAATCCTTTAGGTTGCTCCATATATATCTCTTCATTTAATTCACCATTTAAGAATGCAGTCTTGACATCCATTTGATAGATATCTAAGTTATGTAATACTGCAATTGCAATCAACATCCGAATGGACGTTATTCTTGTTACTGGTGAATAAGTATCGAAGTAGTCAAGTCCTTTTTTTTGTCGATAACCCTTGGCTACTAATCTAGCCTTGTACTTATCGATAGATCCATCGGGTTTTAATTTTCAATTGAAAATCCATTTACACCCAATTGGTTTACTGCCATGAGGCAAGTTTACCAATTCCCAAGTATGATTACTTAGTATGAATTCTATTTCGCTATTTATAGCTTCTTTTCATATTTGTGCTTCTGGGGTTGACATAGCCTCTTTAAATGTTTGAGGCTCGCTTTCAATAGCGTATGCTATGAAATCTGGACCAAAAGATTTTGAGATTCTAGATCTCTGACTTCTTCTTGGTTCAATTTCCGCATTAACAGTCGGTTCCTCGGGGCTTTCGTCCCTGAATGCCATCTCATGTGTTCTTTCCCAGAAGTCTTATCTATTTTCCGTTTATATGAAAAAATATCTTCAAAGAACACAGCATCTCTAGATTCGATAATCATATTTACATGAATATCTGGTATTTCTGATTTATGAATCAGAAATCTGTAGGCGCTACTATTCAAGGCATAGCCTATGAATATGCAGTCCATAGTTTTTGCTCCCAACTTAGTCTTTTTAGGTAATGGTGCTAGCACCTTTGCAAGGCACCCCCACATTTTGAGATAATGGTAGGAAGGTGTCCTTCCATGCCATAACTCGAATGGTATAAGACCAAGTTTCTTGTGGGGTACTCTGTTTAGAATATAATTTGCAGTTAACAGAGCTTCCCCCCACAAGTTCTGCGGAGCTCCAGAACTTACGAGCATGGAATTTACCATCTCCTTCAAAGTTCTGTTCTTCCGTTCAGCAATTCCATTTTGCTGAGGAGTATATGGTGCTGTTGTTTGATGGATTATACCAAAATTAGCACATAACTCACTAAAATCATTTGATTCATATTCTCCGCCTCTATCGGATTTTAGAATCTTGATTTTCTTGTTGAGTTGATTCTCAACTTCGGCTTTATATATTATAAACATATTTATTGCCTCATCCTTACTGTTTAAAAAATACACATAATAGTATCTTGTACAGTCATCAATAAAAGTAATAAAATACTTTTTACCGCCTCTAGTTGGCATAAACTTCAAGTCACACAGATTGCTATGAATTAACCCTAAAGGTTCTATATTTCGATCTATTGAGTGAAATGAATTTTTCGCCAACTTGACCTCAACACAAATCTCACACTTGCGAATTTCTTTCAAGTTGAGTTTAAGAATATATCCTAGATTAGATAAGTTCTTTAATGACTTGTAATTTACATGCCCTAATCTAGCATGCCACAAAATAGGAGACTCAAGCAAATAAACAGAAGATTTTTCTTTATTTATAAGCTTCGGGTACAAATATACAGACTTTTTATCTACCACTGTAACATTGGCTTTAAAAAGTTCATCAACAAGATAACCCTTTCCCACATACATCCCTCCCTTAGTAAGTACAAATTTATCTGATTCAAAAACCATTCTAAATCCTTTCTTACTAAGTATTAATCCAGAGATCAGATTCTTGCGGATATCTGGAACATGTAGCACATCGTTCAGAGTAAGCTCTTTCCCCGATGTCCACTTCAGGATGACCTTGCCTTTTCCTTCAACCTTTGAGACGGCTGAATTTCTCATAAATAGTTGCTCATCTTGCTCTAATATTTGATATTCAGAGAATAATAATTTCTCAGAGCAGATGTGCCGAGTAGCCCCAGTGTCTACCCACCAATCCTTATTGTTGGTTGTCAGATTCACTTCTGACACCACAGCTGAAAGGCTTGGCGACTCATGATCGGTCAAGTTTGCCTGTGGGTGGCTTTTCTTGTTCTTTTTGAGACGGCTGCGACATTCATTCGCCTTATGCCTCTCTTTGTTGCAGATGTAGCAGGTTCCCTTAAAGCGCATGTTCTTGCCTTCTTGGACCTTGCCTTTGTACCCCTGGGAAATCTTCTTCCGCTTTAAGCCTTTGGAAGTAGACCCTTTCCCCTTTGAGTCTTCGATCACATTGGCTTTTGCTTCATAGGAGTTCTTACTGCTCCTTTTCTCGGACTTTCTGTTGTCTTCCTCGATTCGAAGCCTCACAATGAGATCTTCCAACTTCAACTCCTTTCGCTTGTGCTTCAGGTAGTTCTTGAAATCTCTCCACGCAGGTGGGAGTTTCTCCACGATAGTAGCAACATGAAAGGTTTCAGGTAGGATCATACCTTCGGCTTCTATCTCGTGTAAGATAAGTTGGAACTCTTGCACCTGACTAATTACAGTCTTGTTGTCCACCATTTTGTACTCCAAAAATCGTCCTACGACGAACTTCTTGGTACCAGCATCCTCAGTCTTGTACTTCTTGTCAAGACTGGCCCATAACTTCTTTGTCGTTGTGATAGGACTGTAGACATTATAAAGGGAGTCATCCAGTCCATTTAAAATATAATTTCGGTGGTCTTAAGATTGTTGGATTCTTCTTAGGAGGAATCAATCTGACAACTAATCAAGAACACTGAAATATCAACAATCTAATTGGCTGTTCACGTTCCTTAATTTAAGACAATTAGAGCGAATCTCCTTAAGACAATTACGTCCCTCGCACCGGTGCTAATGGGTTACTGGACGCTCGCACCGGTGCTAATGGGTTACTGGACGCTGGTGTGAATATTTGCCTCTGTAGAAGATGAAGGAGGGTTAAAGAATATTCTTCTTCAGAAGTCCCAGATTCAGACAACAATTCTATTTCAAGAATCTGTTGAATTTTCTAATTCTATTTCAAGAATCTGTTGAATTTTCTGAGCCCTCTTTCAGAACGAATTTTGCAGAATCTCCTTTGGAAGTCGCTTCGGAAACCGAGTTACTGATTTCCCACTTCCCATTGGAAGTCACTTCAGAGCTCCACTTCTCAGTTCAGAACGCAGTAACTTACTTCGCAGTTCAGAACGTATAGAGAGAAAAGATTTTCTGATTTTGGTGTGTTGTTGTTGTTTCAATTGAGAATCCGGAGCGCTATTTATAGCGCTCCAGGAGGGGCCAACGGGTCCGAACCCAACGAAAGGTTGCAACCTTTCGACCCAACAGGGCAGTTCGGATCCATAGGGAACCCGAACCCAGGCCCGGACCCGAGCCCGACCCGGCCGGCGCCGGCGCCGCCGCCAGCGGCGATGCGCGCGCATGTGTGGGCACAGTTCCCTCCCAATCGCGCGCGAAAACTCCAAGTACCCAAAGGCCACGCCCTTTGTTCTCAATTTTCTCTATTTAAACACTACGAACTTCCATCCCACAGCTAATGTGGGACTAAATACTTTTAGCTACCTTTAGTCCCATTTTGGATTTGAATTAGACAATCTTTAAACTTGAATATCTCATCATTCGAAGTCGGAATTGAACATGTGAATATACCACGTTCATCCCCAATGGAAGGAGAACACATTCCAACCATCATCCAATTGATTTGATCAACGGATCTCGCTGTAATTCAATTTAAAGATTCACTTTATATTCTTCAATTCCAACAAAATTCACCACCCATTTTAAGTGCAAAAGGAGCTCAATTTTCAGTAAACCGTAGAAGTTCAGTTGTAGAGCCGAGAGAACCTTTGACTGGGTTGAGAATCTTGCAGATGATGACAAAGGCAACTGTTTAAGTGAAAGAGCAGTGTTCTTTAGTGAAAGCCGAGGGAATGCAGAGAAATCGCATAAACAAACCTTGAAGCCTGCATATCTCAGTTCTGGTTCAGTTGATACGAGTGGGAAGAAGAAAGTCGGAGATGTCAGTTATCCCAATACAACAAGTATAGGTCTTCCAGAGACTCCAAATATAATTCCGGGCATTTCATCTACTGATAAGCTACATAAATCTGAAACAGAAAGCAATAATCTTGTCGGAGTTGCAGATGCACAGTTGATGACAGAACCTCCTGAGCAAAGTGGAGGTTGCTGATGTTGGAGCTGTAGAAAATGTATGATATCGGTCCTAACACTCAAATTGCAGCTGAAGCTATGGAAGCCTTGTTTCATGGATCTCCCTTGAATCATGAAGTAGCTGAGGTCACAAATCCAGAAAATGTGAATTTGGTTGAAGATTCAAACATAGGCTTGCCAGTGATAAAAAAATGGTAAACCATGGGTCAAAGAGGGCTACTTCTACCAAGGCTCTGGAAGGTAACCTGATATGCTACAAATGAAGAAAATTGCTAAGCAGTAAATTAAACAAGGGGAGCCCTAGTTCCTTCTACCAAGGCTTTGGAAGGCCTTCTCTGTGCCAATGGAGACAAGTAATCTGGAGACAAAATGGAGGATGAGAAGTGTTCGAGAAATATATCTAGATCCAGGAGTTCCAAAAGGAAAGGTTTCAGTAAAGGTCTTAAACAAGTTACCAAGCTTGATAAGCACAACGCGGGCTATGCAGAAGTGCAAGACAGAGAGAGAACCAGCACAAAGCAAATGTTAAAACCAGTTTTTTAAAGATAGGTGCTATATCACTGCTAACTGTAGGAGTGTACATCCGATTTCTTCAGGAATGCCAACTATTTGTCCAGAACCGAAAAATCTATCCCCATCAGTTAGTGTTCATCCAGCATCTATTGTACAATTCTCTACATGGTGTGGTGAGGCAAGGCCATTGTCAAAAGCTTCCACGAAAGCCTAGGTACAGTGAAGCGAAAAAAAAGATCGTATTCTAGGAGAATTGAATTTCCTCAGTGAGCTCTCATTCATTGAAGCCTAACCTGGAAAAGGATTTCAAGAAGTGCAAGACAGGTTTTCCATAAGTTAGTTTGACGCGTCCAACTCGTAACAGTTCTCTCTTTAGTTATAAAGTGGCCAATACAGAAATGGCTTCATTGGAGACAACGGCAATTCCTACATCTGATGCGCAATGTACCAAAGCAAATGCCAAAGCAGACACAAATTCACCTATCAGTAAGCCTTGGGACACACTAAAAGTATCACATAGCAAACGAGTACTAAAATCCTCAATTGCTAGAGAGCTTATTAGATTAGAAGCTACTGAACCAGCAGCTACTTGGTTATCAAAAGACCCGCGAAGAAGAAAGGATGTGTCCAATGCTCGTGTTCTGTTCAGCAATCATTTGGAGGATGATGTAATCAAGCAGCAGAAGAAGGTAATCTCTATGTTCCCAGGTTCAGTTCCATTAATGTCTGAATTTTTTGTACAATCATATTCAGAAGTAAGAGACAACTGCCTTATCTTGATAGATTTGGCACGATTCAGAGCATCCATAGCTTCATCAGTTGCCGTTCATTGCAGATAGGACGCACAATAAACCAGTGGTGACACACCTGTGGCTTGATAGTTGTGCACGTGCGAGCTGCTTTATTGATGAAAAAAATCTACTTACTGAGACACATAAAGAAGGAAAAAGAGATTGGATTCAGAATGCCAGTTTCTTTAGCTTCAACTCTTCTCGCCATCTTTAACATTTTTCCTCCAACAGTCAGCTCTCAGTTCAGAAGCAATAGTTAACTCATATAATGATTACAACATGATGGAGTCGAGGTTTTCAGTTCTGGTCTCATACTGAATGGCATTATAATTCATGGTTCTCTATCAAGTTGTTTGCTTGGCAAATATTTTTCTGTTCTGACATAATCCCATCTGCTGCAGATATCAACTTTTCGCGAACCATGTAGAGAGGTCTAGCTGACAATATGGTTAACAGAGCAAAGTCTACATTTTTTCAAGTAACCAGATGCGAATAGCTAGCTAGCTTCTTAGCAATGTTGACATTTTTACAATGCAAATTTGGGGAGCACTTGGTTTGTTGGCAAATCAAGATTTGGTGCGTTCGTGCAAGGATATTGCATCTTTTGTATATCTAGTGAGTATTTTCTCTGCATTTTTTGTTAACCATCTTGGGTTTCTGTCTCAAGCCAGGGTTCCAATTTTGTGAAAGTACCCTTTCTGCAAATCCTAGGCACTCACTTTATTTTTCAATTTAAACTTTTTTCACTTCTGGAGCTCATCTTCAATATATTCGTCTTTCAAGGCCAAAGCATTGATGTTAGAATCAGTTATTGTTCGAGGTTACTTTTAAGTTTTGCAACAAAAGAAAAACGAGGATTTCTAACTGTCCATTGCTATGCTGCTATCAGATCTAATTCTGCAATCTCATCTGTAGCTAAAATCAGTTCCCTTAACAAGGGTCTGATCTCTCCATCATAATAAGTATTCAATACAGATTTAGTATCGAATGTGCTGATGCTTGTTGGAAACTGAAAATCTTCAGAATCTATTCCAAAAACTTCGGTACAAGGAAGGTACAAGCTCTGGATCATCAATATGAAACATGGATTTCAAACTATGTGCTGAAAATTCTAGTCTACTGCACAATCCATTGTCTTCTGACCATTACTGATGGGTATACATGAAATCATTACAATATAACACAAAATGTTAAGAGAGTGTAGCCTGCTTCTGCTACACTGGATTGCATTCACCTGTGATTGGACAACTCGAGCTCTCCAAGCAAAAAAATTGTAGACAACATGAATTTGTTCCCATTGCAATCCCAAAACCAGCGAAAGATGCAAACAGGATTGAGAAAACTGCTTTCAGTTGAAGCTGCATGAGAAAAATGGAAAGCAAATCATATGCTGATAAAGTTTTCCAAGACTAGTGAAAACAGGACAGTATCTGAACTGAGGTCAAACAGGGGAGCGTCATTATAAACAATACCTGAAGAAGGCTCAAACTCCCAAGAACCGAAATTAGATGTTCCCATAATTAATGCATTGTTACTATTTAGGCTGTAATTAGCTGATATTTTGATTGACAAAGATAACAATTACCATGTAAACTTAAAGCGTCGATGTTAGGCAGGAAAAGTTGCATATATCAATAACACAAGTCCATCCTCATTATCACAATCATCAAGCCTCACCCATCTAAATATCCGTGGGGAATGAATGGCAGTCAACAGGGCATGAATAGAGCAAAATCCAGTTGATTCAACGAAACACTACACAATGTAGTTAACTAGGAAGGGGCCACAAACACTGGGAAATAAACAAGATGCAAAATAATGACATGCATTAAGAAACCCTAAATCCAATGCAAAAGGCATAAAGATAATATATAATGTGTACTCAAAGATGAGAAGAGGGTAGCGAAAAGTAAAACAGGAATTACCTAACACAAGATGGATACTGCAAGCTCTAGTTATAATTGTAGGGTCACAAATCACACCTCAAAAGATTACTTTAGAACTCAGAAAAACAAATGATAAAATTTTGCATGTAATCCTTGAGATTCTCTCTGTAGAACTGGAGGTTTATTGCAGAATTTAATATCTCTGCTCAAGAAACTATTGTTAATTACCTTTGGCCGGAACCAAAGAAACCTCCAGCTAACGGGTAATAAATTGAGAAATTAGAAAAGGGTGTTACTCTTATTGGAACTTCATTTCTCTTGGAGCGGACTTTAAAGATAAAAGGAATTTTTAATTTGATTCTCTCAAAGGGAGAGAACTTTCCCATGAGAAGAGTATTTTTGACTTATTGGAACTTCATTTCTCTTGGAGCGGACTTTAAAGATAAAAGGAATTTTTAATTTGATTCTCTGAAAGGGAGAGAACTTCCCATGAGAAGAGTATTTTTGAATTTCTCGAAAAGAAGAGGGTTTCTGACCAGAAGGGTGCTTTGGAGTGTCTAATAGAGGGACAACTTCCCTACCTTAGGGATATTTTGGAATCTCCAATAGGCAAAGACTTTCCAATAAGAAAATATATTTTGAATTTCTGATTTTAGGGAGAGCACTTACTTATCATAAAGATATTGTTTTTCTAATAGATAGACCTTTTTTTCATACCAAAAGATACTTTGAAATTTCTGATAGAGAGGATTTCCCTATCAAAATTTTTCTGATAAAGAGAGGGCCTCCCCACAAAAGCATGTTGTTTAATCAATTTCTGACAGGAAGAAGACTTTCTTAGAAAAATCATATTTCTCAAAACAAAATTCTCATAGAAAGAGGATTTTCTTCTTAGAAATAAATTTGATAACTAGATTGGATCCCAGTTTAATAATATAGGGGTCGATTTTATATCTAGTCCCAATTTAGTGATTTGGTGGTCCATATTTGAACTTTGGTCTCTTTTTAACAATGTGAGATTGGTATTTGATCCTTTTCAGCATTACAAAGTGTTAATTTTGGATATTATATATTGGGTAGTTGGGTTTTTGGGCTTTTGGCCGATTACATATCCAAAGTTATACTTTATATATATTGACTCTCTCTAATGAATATTTATGCTTTTTTGGTTTACTTGCTAACATGGTATCAGAGCATCCTAATTCTAACCCTAGTTTCTAATTCTCTCCAAAACCATAATCTCTCCTTTCCTCCACCTCATACATCTTCATCAGCATCACATCCTTCTTCTACATCCTTCGTTGGCCTGTTGGGATCTTGCCGGAGCCATCTGCAAGTCCGTGCGAGGTCGCCAACCTAACCCTGGAGGCTCGCGTGAACCAGGCGACCTGACCTGCAGCCTCAGACGAACCTGATATGTACCCTGGAGGCTTGCATGCATCCTTGGATCCTGCTTTGTTGATGCATAAGTGCCTGTTGCTTCTTCTTGAGACCCCGCAGAGTTTTTTTGCACTCACCTGCTAAGGTTTTTAGCCCTGTCAAACTCAACCTGAACCTGTTCTGACCTTGTTGAGGGTTCTACTACAATTTTTTAACTTGACTAGGGACCTCAATGATCAAATCTGGTCATCTACTACTGCCTGGCTGCTAATGCATTGATCCCTTCAGATCTGGTATTTTTTTGGGGCTGAAAAATCATATGTGCTTCTGATCTGGCTGTTTGATGCTGAAAACTGGTTCTGTTGGTGCTGATCTGGCTATTATGCCTATCTCTGGTAACTAAATCAGTTGTCACCTGATTTATTGGTTATTTTTCTTACTCCTACTGGTTGTTTCATGTGTTTTCTTGATTGGATATGATGTCAAAGGTGACAAGTTTCTCCTCCACTCTGATCTCCTCACTGACGTATGAGGCTTCTATGATCAAGACGGATCTGGGAACTACGGTGAAGTTGAATGGCTCTAACTACTTGTCATGGGCACACACATTCCACATTTTCATTGCTGCTCAAAACAAGTTGGCTCACTTACTTCAGTCTCTACCTGCTGCTATAAATTCTACTTATGTGACCTCGCTTACTAGAAATTATTATGTGATGACCTGGCTCCTCAACAACCTGGGGGAGAAGATTAGTGGTAATATCATATTCTTGACTACTGCTAAGGAGATGTGGGACACTCTGCAGGTGATGTATGAAAATGAGAAGAATTTCTCGAGGGTGTTTGAAATCTATGAGTATCTGTTTGAGCTCAAACATGAAGAAAAATATATGTTTAAGTTTTATAGAGAACTCAAGCGTTTGATCGATGAGTTAGAGATGCATCGCCTGCTCATACTGATGCAGTGATACTGAGGGGATATCGTCAGGATCTCCCAGTGTCGAAGTTTCTGTATGGCTTGACTCCCTCACTACGATTCCAGGTGTGGGGTCAGATACTATGAGGAGATAGTATTCTCAATTTGAGTGTCATTTTCTCCAAAGTTATTCGTGTTTCTACTGAAGCTGATGTGTCACTTACACCATCTATTGAGCAGTCTGTCATGGTCGTTGACTGTGGCAGAGATCGTGGTCGTGGTCGTGGTCGAGACCATGATTTTGGAGGGGGACGTGGCTCATTTGGAGGAGGTCGTGGTTCCTATAGTGGTAGACATAATGTTGTTGATAAGGGACCCAGGCAATGCAAGCATTGCAGAAAGAAAAACCACATCTTTGAGAAGTGCTGAGAGAAGTTTAATCGCCTTGAATGGGCACAGCTGGCAGATACTGACACTCCTGCCCCTAGTGATATTACTCATATTCATGCGCCTTCAACCACTTACTCTGGTTCTTCTGACTCGCTCAGTGTTGTTCTTTCACATGAGTATGATAAACTGCGTCAGTTCGAGTTCTCTCAGAATAGTTATTTAACAACTCATGCATCCTCTTCAAGTATGAATGTTTATATCGCCTCTTCTTAAAAGCTTTAGATATTAGACTCAGGAGCCTCATCTCACATGATAGGTATTAAGCAAAAATTTGTTTCGTTAAATCTTTCAAATAAATTCTTTTGTTAATATTACTGATGGTACCCAGTCACATGTATTAGGCAATGGGATAGTTCAGGCTACTCCATTTTTTACTCTTAGTGATGTCTTATATGTTTCAAAATTTTTTGTTAAACTATTATCCATCAATTAGTTTACTAAACATAATAACTGTAAGATAATCTTTTCCTTTCTTGTGTTTTTCACGACCTGTCAACTGGGAGGAGGATTGGTTCGGGGTATGAGAGAGGAGGCATGTACTATTTAGACGACCGAGTGACCCCTACTAGTTTAGTTGTAGGACATGATCCTGTTCTACTCTGACACTGGTGTCTGAGTCATCCTTCAGTACAAAAGCTGTAGTCTGTAGTCTGTAGTTCTTATTGAGTCTTATGTTTCTAATTTAGGTTGTCTTGTAAGTTAGGCAAACATTATCGTGCCGCTTATCAGAGTCGAGTCAATAACCGCAATAGTTCTGCGTTTGAGTTAATCCAATCAGATATTTGAGGTCCTAGTCGTGTGCCTTTAGTTAGAGGCTTTAGATATTTTCTCATTTTTGTTGATGACTTTTCTCGCATGACTTGGTTATATTTACTAAAAGAAAGGTCTGAAATTTATGGTGTTATTGAATTTTTCTTTGATGAAATAAAAACTAATTTTCTACTCCATGTGCTTCATACTGATAATGCCTTGAAAAATGTGAAAAGTGACGTGTCTTTTTTTGTTCTAAATATGAGAACATTCATCAAACTTCTTTCTCTCATATATCCGAACAGAATGGTGTTTCTGAACGCAAATATTGACACATTCTAGATGTTGCTAGAATCATGATGATACATATACATGTTCCAAAATATTTGTGGTCTGATATTGTGTTAAGTGCTTGTCATTCAATTAATAGGATGCCCACATCTGTTCTTAATGATCAACTTTTGTTTTTTGTTCTTATCCGAATAAAATTTTATTTTCCATGGCTCCTCGTATTTTGGACGTACCTGTTTTGTTCAAGACTTATCTCCTGACTTGGATAAATTATCTCCTTAGTCTATCAAATGCGTTTTTGTTGGGTATTCACGAACTCAAAAAAGATACCAGTGCGACAATCCTTTCAACAAGAAATATTTTGTATCTGCAGATGTCACATTTTTGAGTTGTTCATACTTCCTCCACAGAGTCCTATTACTGCATCAGAGTCTATCTCTATTTCACCGTCCATTCCATTGACTGCACCTGCTTCTATTTCTGATGTATGTTCGCCAGTGTCATCAGAAGACACTACAGAGCCACCTACACTAAAGCCTCCTCGGGATTTCAGATAAGTTTGCACTCATCGGCTAAAAGTTCCTGCCTCTCATCCTCTCCAGTGGAAGGTCCATCACCTCAGCCATCAGCACCTCCCTATGATCTTGATGTTCATATTGCCCTCCACAAAGGTAAACGGTCATGTACTGATTATTTCCTATTTGTTTTCTATGATCATCTTAATCCCTTTTTTTGCCAGTTTGTCCTATCTTTGCCTTCTATATCTATACCCAGGTCATATGAGGAGACTATATTGGTAACTGGATGGAAGCAGGTCAAGGATGAGAAGATGAAAACTCTTATTTCTCAAAGAACTTGAGAGTTGATATCTGTACCTACATATGTTGTTGTGGGTTATCATTGGGTCTACACTTTGAAGTATCACCCAGATGGATCAATAGATGGTACAAGGCCAGACTTACTGCCGAATGGTATACTCAAACCTATGGCATGGATTACTGTGAGACTTTTTCTCCAGTTACTCGATTGAACTCTATCAGAATTCTATTCTCTATTGCTGTCAATATGTTATGACCCTTGTTTCAGCTAGATGTTAAGAATGCCTCTTGTATGGTGATTTGAAGGAAGTCTATATGAAACAACCTCCGGGATTTGTTGCTCAGGGAGAGCATAAAGTCCGTCGTCTCAAAAAGGCAATATATAAACTCAAGGAGAGCCCACGGGCTTGGTTTGAGAAGTTCACCATCTGTACTAAATAACTCAGATCACTTTGTTTTTATTCGGCGTAACAAGTTTGGCTTAGTAATTTTGGCAGTATGCATTGATGATATTCTACTGACTGGGAGTAATTCAGCTGGCCTAGTGGAAACAAAAGAATATCTTAGACGTTATTTTGCGACCAAAGACATGGGTAAGCCTCAATACTTCTTCAGGATTGAGGTTGCACATCAAAAACATAGTGTACTTCTTTCTCAATGAAAGTATGCTCTGTATCTTCTGGAGGAGATAGGACTTTTGGGGTGCAAACCTGCTAGTACTCCAATGAAAGCCAATGTGGACTTGTGGTTTGATGACACTCACACTCTTGATGATTGATTGGTAGTGAAAAGTGCATTTTTATCATGACATTTACCATCACATTTTCATATTTATTCATATAATTCTGCACATTTATTAATATTTTATTATTTAATGTGTGCAGGCCTTGAGTAAATAAAAATAAAAGAATAAAGCCTTAAAAGAAGCCCAAAAGCCCATGTCCAAGCCCAAGTGAAAAATTGCAATTATCAAATGTCAAAGTTGCAATTACCAATTGCAAGAATTGCAAATATCAAAAGAAGAGTAAAGGGATGGACTTCTACTAAATCCTAAATGCTTGCAGGATGAGGATAAAAAGAGTGCAAGAGTTGAAATTCGTTTAAAAGATATGGGAAGATTTGAGATCTAGGGTTACTTGCTTCCCAAGTTATCCCGAAATCTCAAGATGAAGAGTCAGGATACAATTTCCAGAAGGATAAACCCAGATGGACGGACCAGAGGATGCCACGCGAGAAAGCGCGTGGCATTTGGCTACAAAAGTGCCGCGTTTCCGCGGCAAATTTCCCGTTTCCGCGGCAATCCTGAGGCGGTTGGCGATGCGTTTTCGTTGAGGAGTTGTACTGGGACTCTACTTCCTATATCTCCTATAAATACCCCTGCAGAGCAACAGAGAAGGGGCGTCCAGAGGCAGAGCCAGAGGGCCAAATCTAGGGTTTTTAGGTTTTTTCTAGTTTGTAGTTAGGTTTTTCTTTTGTAATTTTTGTTTCTTTTAAGTGAGGGAGATAGCTATGTTGAGAGTGACACCGATGTATGCTTCTCTTCTCTTCGTTTGTTTCAAGCAATAAAGGTAATATTTTTCTTTTGTTAATTGCTTTTACTTTTCTTTTTGTTTTCTTCTCTTTTTCTATTTTTACCTCTGTTGGTTTGTGATGAGTATGCAAGTGATTTCTGAAGCACAAGTATAACAAGTCTTAGCGAGTGCAACGATACTTCATGGAGATGTTCTCCTCCTCAAGGTACGTATCAATTCATACTTGCCAAGGCTTGATGATATAATGCGAACAGGGGACTGAGATTGATCCTATGGTTTATGCGTTCATGCCTCCAAAGCAAAGTAGAAGTGTTAAGATTTCATATTTTTCTTCAACCAAACTGAGGTTAGTGTTTCTTCCTTTCTTTTCTTTTCTTTTATTCTTGTAAGATTAAATCACAACACTTCTCCCAATTCTTTCTTTTCCGACTCATTGTAAAATACCGCTTTCTTTCTAAACTAACTTTAATTAATATTTTCTTATTTTTCCTTTTAATTAACTAAAAAAAGGAGAATTTTTAGAGATAACTTACAAACGCTTCCATCGCTAGTCCCTCCCAGAGGATCAAGACCCGCATAGCCACTGCTACCGCGGATTAGAATTGAGAACCTTGCACAATTACTTCTAAATCTAACATCTTTATTTTTGTGTGCAGGTAAAATCTCGATCAAACAATGATCCAGGAAGATATAGAAGATTGATTGAAAAATTGACCTATCTCACAGTTACTAGGTCAGATATAATCTTTATCGTTGGGGTACTGAGTAAATTCATGCATCAGTCTAGAGATGTTTATTAGATAGCTGCATTAAGGATTTTGGCTTATGTCAAAAGCTCCCTGGGAAAAGGTCTAATGTAGAAGAAATATGAACATGTACGCATTTCTGGGTACTCAGATTCTGATTATACTGGTGACAAGAGAAATAGTAAATCTACTACTGGATATTGCAACTTTGTTGGAGAAAATCTTGTGACTTGAAGGAGCAAGAAATAAGATGTGGTATCTCGATCTAGTGCAAAGGCTGAATATAGAGCTATTGAAATCACCTAGAGGGGGGTGAATAGGTGATTATGCTAATCTAGTGAACTAAATGCGGAATTTAAAATTAATTCAACAACACACAAGCATGTAAATAATATAGCAATATGAATCAATGCACAAAGTAAAGAGAGAGAAAGAGTAAGAGTCGATGGATCAAGCGCAAACAACAAGATTTGTTTCGAGGTTCGAGCACCCAGCTCTACGTCCCCGCCTTCACCCAGAAGGATTTCGAATCCACTAGCTTGTCCACAAAGGACTCCCACACAGTGAACCTCCAACGAGGATTTGGGGCAATATAATAACCGGGAGTACCTAACTCCTCTCTCAACCAAATACAACCGCCACCTAGGCACCACAATCCACCTCTACCAAAGAGGGATACAAAACCAATACCAACTCCACCTCACCAAGAGGGAGCAAAGCACAATCTCAACCTCTACCAAAGAGGGAGCTAACCAACAAATAAATGTTTACAACTTGGTGGTCTAACAACCACAAACAATTTCTTTTCCCACAAACACAAAGACCCTATAGATAGGATAGAATGAAGCTCAAGTGTGGAAAACAAAGGAATGGAAAACAAATACTCAAAGGAAATCCTTGGGAAAAACTGAAATCAAGATAAAGAAATTGAATCAAAAACACTTTTCCCAAAAACATTTTTCTTTGATTTTCCAAACCCTAAAAAAACCAAATAGATTGTAATATTTTGAGCCCAAAAACTTCTTTTGATTGCTGTGAAAACACTAGAGAGTAAGAAAAAATTAGCTCAAAAAATTCTTGAAGAAAACCTCTCAAATGGGGTTTAAATAGGCCTCCAAATAAACTAGCCGTTGGCAGCTATTTTAGGCAGATTTGACCTTCCGGTCGACCAGCGGTCGACCGGCCAACGGTCGATTTTTGACCGTTAGCTGCTACCGGTCGACCGCCCGGTCGATCGGGCCCTGAACCAGAGAGCAACGGCTCTCTGGCCGGTCGACCGCCCGGTCGATCGGAGCAACCCGAGAGTGGGTTGCTTTCAGTCGGTCGACCGGCTTAATGGGCAGGCCAGTGTGCACGTTTTGTGCATGTCGGTCGACCGCTACGGTCGACCGTCCCGGTCGACCGCCAGAGCCTGGCAGGCTGAGTTCTGGGTCAGAAAAACTTGTTATTTTTAATTCTAAAAATTCTCATAAATCTTCTAAAAATACACAAAAATAGTTTTATCATTTTACATTGAAATACAAACTTGTGTTAAAAATTTCAACACAAATTTCAAACATTTTTGTGTTATGAAAAAATTACCAAAAACCAAAAACTGTATTTTTCCAAACTTGAATTTTTCAATAGGAAATCTGATTTTTCCAAAACTCATCCAAATACAAAAAAAATGATATTTAAACACATTTATGCATGTTGCATATGAATAGAAATCCAATATACAAGAAACATATACATATCATAGTTTTTGTCTATAATTCCAAAATAATGTTTTGTTAAAACACAAAACCTAAACCACATGAATAGGTATATCAAATTAAGTTTGTTTAGAATATGAAGCATACATATATATAGAACATGTCTAATATACATAAACACATGTAAACTTGTTTTGATACTTATCTATTCATGAAAACCAAGATCGGTTAAACCAATCAAACCGAAAACCAAAATAAAAACATAAAACGTGTGTGTATTGTGAACTTGAGCATATCATACTATTCTAATCTTTACAAATGGATCTAAAAACAAAACTAAACTAGGTACCGAGATCTTCTTGTAGAGCGCCGTCTCCAAGCCGACTCGATCCAAAGCTCCAAAACTCCGAGCTTGACTCCAACGAGTGCTATAAATGATCTTGATGCTCGGGCTCTAGAAACAACATGTGAAAGCTTTCAAACCATCTTGTTGAAGCTAATCACCTACTAATATCTTGAATAAAGATCTGAAACTAAAATCACAAGATTATTAGTACACATAACTACATGAGTTAATCATCATCAAAACTAGAGTGGAAGGCCTTTGGGCCAACAATCTCCCCCTTTTTGATGATGACAAAACTCATAGAGTTATATATGCATGGATTAAAGTTAAGCTTCAAAGAAGCTCCCCCTTAACTCATGCATAGAAGAAAATAACAAATATATGCAATGAATATAAAACATGAGAATGCATAGATATGCATAAAACTATGAAATGCATATAACAAGCTCTTGATACCAATAGATATGCATAAAACGATAAAATGTATAAAACATGCTTCTTGATACCAAATGAAAGGTAAAAACAAATTATTTCTTCTTTTTCTTAATTCATAAACATGTTCTCTTTAAAGAATGCTTTTGATACCAAAATTACATAATGCTTTTGATACCAATAAACCAAAACTCACATAAACCAAAACTCACATAATGAAAGCTCTTGATACCAAACATTACATAATGCGCTTGTTACCAATAATAAAACATGTTCTTAATATCAAACATGAAACAAAGATCATGCATAAATCATGCATATAAACTCAAATTCTTCTCCCCCTTTTTGTCAATCATCAACAAAAGGGTAAAGGATAAACCAATAAAAATTATTCTTCTCCCCCTTTTGTTCAAAACAAAGAATCAATAAAGGGGTCACAAAATTTTTAAATTTAATTTGAATTTTCTCAATAAAACAAATCAAATCTTTAGATACCAATTGAAAGTAAATAAGGCATTAATACCAATTGTGAGAAAATAAATAAAATCTTGATACCAATTGAAAGAAATAGATCAATAGATACCAATTGAAAGTAAACAAAATTTTGATACTAATTGTGAATATTTGTCATTTAGAACATATGATACCAAAATAAAATCAATTTTCAACATAAAATGTGGGAGTAGAAATCAACGGTAAACAAAATACCAATTGAAAGATAAAAATACGAATTTTCTCCCCCTTTATGAAATGCCAAATAAAACGATGATCAATTTTTTTTATTTGTTATAAGCTTATGCATCGTTATTAAAATATCAATTGAAAAACTAATCAAT
Organism: Agave tequilana; assembly: GCA_038442645.1. Lineage (NCBI taxonomy): Eukaryota > Viridiplantae > Streptophyta > Magnoliopsida > Asparagales > Asparagaceae > Agave > Agave tequilana. Next base: position 133,514 of record JAVJIF010008296.1, on the reverse strand, counting down.
TGAAACATGATAGTCATTAGAAGACAAGCTTAGCATAAACATATATGTATGAAAAATTAGATACCAATCGAAATTGATACAATTTGAAGTGAAAGCATACATATATAAAATATATATGAGTATACAAGAAATGTCAATATTAATACCAATTGAAAAGATCTAATGATACCTATTGAAACAACAATAATATCAAGTGTATATCTCATATAACCTACCACCCATTTCATGCTCATGTTTAAAAAGATTTTCAATATAAAGCATACATAGGCATGGTCTCATATCCAACCGCCCGTGGACGGGAGGGGTTTCAAAAATAGGTTTGAAAGATATAGCATGTTTGAAAACTCTACCATAACGAAGAATACCGCAACTAGTTAAATGAAAAACTTGATAACTAGTACGAAATCCTTCAAGTAAGGAATAAAACAAAAATATATTTCATGACAAACATGTAAATCACATGGCACTAAACACTCGAAGTCCATAAAGCCCATACATACTCATGAAAAACATAATCATGAGAAACATTTAAATGAAGTGAGTGTACAAGTGTTATGTGACACAAATAATCATGAAAATAGACATTCAAGCTCGATATTCCTTAAAACATGAAAACATGAACTCATCAAAACTAAATTTCCATTAAAACAATTTATACTTCAAAGCATATGTATGTTTTGACAAAACAAGAAGTATACATACATATCCCTAAACACAATTGAGTCCATAATAAAGATTTGCATGAAAAGCAAATGACTTAAGGGGTATACATGATATCTTAAGCTTTGGCAAAATAGACATATACATGAAGTGAAATCACATGATTATAAAACATGTCCAAAATTGGGAATATAAGTTAAAATGCATGAATCATCAAAACTAGACTATACTAGCACATCTAATGGGTACAAATAAGCATTCAAACACAAATATATATAAAGATTTATTTGTGGCCTACTATATGTACAAGTATAAATCCTAGTCTTAACGAAAACTAACATCTAAACGTATATTCAAAACATGAGGCATAAAACTAAACATAAATCAACATGATAATCATAAAAATGATCATTATGTAAATCCATATGCTATTAGACCTATGATATACATAATAGCTAAACAATGGTGAGAACACAATATATGGGTCCATATAAATATGGATGATCTCAAAAGCTATACATGTATATCAATGATCTAATAATCATGGCATTTAACATAATAAACTATAAACATCAAAACATGAAGCATCAAAATAAAAAAAAATATAAACATACATATGGTCATTATGTATATGCAATAGATTTAGGACATACATATTAGTTAAAAACAAAGTGAGAACACATAGATATAGATCCATATTAAACATGGGTGTCTCGAATAACTAAACATGTATATCACTAATCTAAGTCATATGGCATAATCATAATAATCAATAAAACATGACATGCTATAAATCAATGATGTGAAAGCATGTAAATAAAAACGGGAATTAGAGATCGATACCAAAACCGATGAAGGCACCTCTCTAGTTCTCCAAACCAAGGTCGACCGGGCCCTGAACAAGAGAGCAACGGTTCTCTGGCCGGTCGACCGCCCGGTCGACCGGAGCAACTCGAGAGTGGGTTGCTTTCAGTCGGTCGACCGCTCGGTCGACCGGCTTAATGGGCAGGCTAGCGTGCACGTTTTGTGCACGTCGGTCGACCGCTACGGTCGACTTGCTCCTGGTCCGATCGACCGTCCCGGTCGACCGCCAGAGCCTGGCAGGCTGAGTTCTGGGTCAGAAAAACTTGTTATTTTTAATTCTAAAAATTCCCATAAATCTTCTAAAAATACACAAAAATAGTTTTATCATTTTACATTAAAATACAAACTTGTGTTAAAAATTTCAACACAAATTTCAAACATTTTGAACCATTTTTGTGTTATGGAAAAATTACCAAAAACTGTATTTTTTCAAACTTGGATTTTTCAATAGGAAATCTGATTTTTCAAAAACTCATCCAAATACAAAAACATGATATTTAAACACATTTAGGCATGTTGCATATGGATAGAAATCCAATATACAAGAAACATATACATATCATAGTTTTTGTCTATAATTCCAAAATAATGTTTTGTTAAAACACAAAACCTAAACCACATGAATAGGTATATCAAATTAAGTTTGTTTAGGATATGAAGCATACATGTATATAGAACATGTCTAGTATACATAAACACATGTAAACTTGTTTTGATACTTATCTATTCATGAAAACCAAGATCGGTTAAACCAATCAAACCGAAAACCAAAATCAAAACATAAAACGTGTGTGTATTGTGAACTTGAGCATATCATACTATTCTAATCTTTACAAATGGATCTAAACACAAAACTAAACTAGGCACCGAGATCTTCTTGTAGAGCGCCGTCTCCAAGCCGACACGATCCAAAACTCCGAGCTTGACTCTAACGAGTGCTATAAATGATCTTGATGCTCGGGCTCTGGAAACATGTGAAAGCTTCCAAACCATCTTGTTGAAGCTAATCACCTACTAATATCTTGAATAAAGATCTGAAACTAAAATCACAAGATTATTAGTACACATAACTACATGAGTTAATCATCATCAAAACTAGAGTGGAAGGCCTTTGGGCCAACAGCTATGGCTTATACTTTTTGCAAGATGATGTGGTTGAAGAATCTATCGATGAAGTTTGGTTTTAGATAGTCTAGAGCAGTGTTTTAAAAAAACCGTTATATAACCCGTTATAACTCGTTATATAACGTAACGTCGACCAATCGTTATATAACAGGCATAAAAAACACATTTGATAACTATACTTATTTTGCCTATAACTTACGTTACGCTACGTTATTAACGTAACGTACCGTAACCTACGTTATGGTGCAAGTTACTTTTTATAAATCCCCATATTCTCCCAGTTTATGGCAAAAAAAATCCCCCAAATTCGCTCGCTCGTCGTCCTCTCTGCAACCTCGTCGTCGTCTCCTCGTTCGACGTCGAGAAGAAAAAAGACATGTCTCTTTCTGATCAATAGCAAAAAAGAACTACTTCTGGTGGTTCTCCGTCGTGGTGATTCTCGTCGGCGTCGTCTCCAACGGGGGTACTCCGTCTCCAAGCTCATGTAACCTCTCTCTCCCCCGATCTCTCATTCTTCAGGTTCTCCCAGATCTCTCTCCCTCTCGATCTCTATCTGCTCTCTCTCCCCCTCCCGATCTCTCGCACGGCTTTCTCTCCCGATCTCTCTCTACTCGAGAGAGAGCATAGAGAGTGATAGGGGAGAGAGCATAGAGAGATCGCGGGTAAAATATCAGAGAGAGTGAAAGAAACGGGGGTATAATTGAATAGCATATTATAAATTGAATTATAAATTTTGAATTATAAATTATAATGAATAGCATGACTAAAAAATTATGAAATTATGACTGAATTATGAATTATTGTAGACTGAATAATGAATGTTTGTGTAGATTAGCATGGCTAAAAAATATGAATTATAATGAAATATGCGGATTATATTGTTGTTTGTGTAGATAAAATTATGAATTATAACTTGTGAATGTGAAAATTATTGTGAGACTTGTTACATGTGTGATGTATTATTTTAATATTTTTTAGATTTTTTTAAAAATTATTTTCCTATTTATAAATTTTTTTAATATAGTGTATATATATTATTTTTATTAAATAAATATTAAATCGTGTAACCTACGTTATGCGTTACGTTATAACATATGTTAACATAACAGAAGAAAAACGTTATCATTACGTTATCGTTATTTTAAACATTGGTCTAGACCTATACCTATGCATTATGATAACCAGTTAGCAATCTATATTGCCCAGAATCCTGTATTTCATGAGAAGTCAACACATTGAGATTGATTGTCATTTGGTCAGAGATGTTTGGACTAAAAAAATAGTTTCTCTTCCGTTCACACCATCTCAAAGTAATTGACAGATCTTACTAAAGCGGCCTCGCCATAAGTGTTTTCTAATTTATGTAGCAAGATGAGTATATATCTATGTTTCAGCTTGAGAGGGACTTTAGTTTGGATATTAGAAATTGGGTAGTTGGGTTATTGGGCTTTTGGCCCATTACCCATATCCAAGTTTGTACTCTCCATATATTGACTCTCTCTAATGAATAGTTATGCATTTTGGGTTTATTTGCTAACACAAAGGTTGATATTTGAACTTGAATTTGATATAATTTAGCAAGTTGAAAATTTTAGCAAATTTAGCAACTTTGATTTTGATCCTTTTAGCGGCATGGAGGTTAATATTTACATTTTGAGGCTTTGGATACTTCAGTTGATCCACATGAATTGATAAATATTAAGAAGGTCCAAGTCCAAAGAGAATTATTATTTGTTGTTGGAATTTGTACTTGAAGATTGTTGTGAATTTGCTTTGTTTTAAAGAGGAGATGATTGTCAAAGAAGGTCTCATCAAAACTAGAGAAGAACTTGAAAAAGAAGTAGATCAAGTAACTGTGTGGCAGTTAACAGGCCTGTCAACTGCACACAAAGGATTGTCGACAGGCCTGTCTAGCACTCAACAGAGAAGACAACCAAGCTCAGATTTTCGACAAACAGCAGGCCAATCGACAACCCTCTCGGCCTGTCGACGACCAGAGGCCAAATATGGATTCAGATTTCCTTTTCGGGCACTTTCAGATTTCTTTTCTGGCGGAGTTCGAATAGAAATCAGTTCCTATTTAATGAAGTTTTGTTCTAAAGTGTAAAGGGTCTAGAATTCTCTAGATCAAGAAAATCAACTCCTACAAGAATTGATCAAGTTCTTCAAGTATTCTACGACCAAGATCATCTCACAGTTCAAATATGATTTTTATTGTGAAACGCTATAAATAAAAGTTGTAACCTAAAACATTGCAACATAAGGAGAAAAAGAAAACCAAGAAAGGGAGAGGAAGGTGATAGTACACAGAGAGAATGGCTACTCTTGTAATCTTGTGTGATTCAAGAAGAAGGCGAATATTCTTGTGGGAATTAAGAGAAAAGTTAGATCTCTTGTGTCAAATTTATTAATAAAACTCTCTCAAGTTCTCTCTATAGACGTAAGCTAAGTTTAGGCCGAATCACGTTAAGTCCTCATCCTCTTTTCTACTTTTTTGTCTTGGTATTACTAGTTTGCTCTACAATAGTTTTCTTTTGCAAATATTATATATTATCATGATTCCGCAACGTCAATCATGGTGCTGGGCGCACATAACAGCTGAAATCATAGCCCGATTGTTAGTGTGGTCTCAATAATTGGTATTAGAGTTAAGGTTGACGATAAGGCAATATGTCGAAGATTGAAATTTCTTCGAGTAAGGTCGAGGTCAAGAAATTCAGTGGCAAAAAAACCTTCGGTCTATGACAAAAGGGGGGTGAAGACATTGTTGGAACAGGAGCTATTTATGTGCAGCAGTAATGGGATTAGTCATAACAGTGTCTGCATATATGAACTTTAATCAAAGATATGGAAATTTTCAGCTTAAATGAAAAGGGTAAATGAGAAGTTAATTATATCTGTATGCAGTTTCTTAAGATTGGCTTTTATAGCTGATAACTAGATTGATAAAGTTGGATTCCCCAAGGACAATGAAATTATTTAAGAACAGTAAATTCGTGGCATGCAACCAGAATACCTTTTGAGGCTAATTCATAATTTTAGACCTTGTAGGCTCTATAAGAGGCTAAGGGGCTTGGATGCCAGGGCATTTCCTAAAAGCTAACCTAAAATGTATTGGCTAAGAAATGTCCTGGACTATGAAGAATTGATTAGAAAGAACAGAAGAAGAAAAAAATCTCCTTACATAGAACTGCGGAGCCTTGTTTCGGGAACTAGCCATGCCAAGGTTCGGAGACCAGATTCAAAGAAAAGCAGTTGAGTAGTTAGCAGAAAGCAAGGATCACCAGCATGTAGAAGAGTATATTTCATGTTTTATGACTCTATGAGGGTCAGGCATGAATTCCCATTAACTTCATGCAACATGTTTCTCAAGATAAAATGATGACTAGAAATGAGGCACAATCTACTACATTCACATTTACAGCAAGGAATAATCTTGAAATTGATAAGTAGACAAGCTGCTCACCATAGAGTAGAACAAATGGAGGAAAACTACCACAAGGGAGAATTCAAATGCTGCATATGCCCATACATATTCCCTGCATGCTGTATATAATGGGAAAAGCGGGAAAACCATAAGAACAACAGAGCATGGTAACCATAATTAAAAAAAAGAACCCCTCGAGCAGTAGATTACCTAGTACGACTGAAAATACTGATCCCAACAGACCCAGGGTTAAAGAAAATGGTGCAGCAATCATAATTGCATGATACCTCATATCACCGACCTATCGAAGAAGAGAAACAAATTATAAGAATTAATCACTATAAGAAAGTAAGAAAGACGTTTTTTTTTTTTTTTTTTTGGGAAAAGTAAGGTCAGAAAGACATGTACATATGCACATTTGCATATCCTGTGTAACCAATGAAATAAGCTATGTCAATGCCTATGAAAAAATGGTGATTTGCTGCAAATAAAGAAACTAAAATATTAGCGGTCTCCATTCTGATATTAGCAGTCTATGCAAATACTATGTAACTAATCAAATTAGCCATGTAATGCTATGAAAAAAATGGTGATTTGCTGTAAATAAAGAAACTGAAAATATAAGCAGTCTCTGTGCTGATATTAGTTCTCTCTCTCTCTCTCTCTCTCTCTCTCTCTCTCTCTCTGTGTGTGTGTGTGTGTGTGTCATAGTTCGAACACTCGGCCGAGTCGTATCGGAATTGGTGGGTGCCGAGACGAGTCCGATATCCGATTCGAAGGGTCCAACTAAGATCGAACGCCTCGGCCATGACTCGGAGTCAACTCAACCGAGTCACGATCCGACTCGGATTGACTCGGCCAATTCGATGCCGAGTTGTGCCCGAGTCATGTTATAAAAAGGGAAAAAAAAAATGACAGGCTTACCTGGCCGCCGCCGCCGCCCGCCTCCATCTCTCTCCCTCTCTCCTCTGTCACGCTCCCTCTGTCTCTCTCCCTCTCTCCTCTGTCACGCTCCCTCTGTCTCTCTCCCTCTCTCCTCTGTCACTCCCCCTCTCTGCTCTCTCTCCCTCTCATCGGGACAGAGAGGGGGAGAGAAGGGGAGACGTTGGGGGAGAGGGATTGAGGGAGAGAGGGTGAGCGAGAGAGGGAGAGCTGAGTGAGGGAGAGAGTGAGTCAGAGGGAGAGATTTTTATGCTTTGTTTTTTTAAGAATTAATAATTGATGATTAAAAAATATAATTTAAAAATTACAAATTGATAATTATTGATAAATGATTTAAAAAATTGACTATATTATGCATATGTTTTGGTATGTTTCTACCGACGACGTGTGTATTTATATTTTCACTTTATGTTAGTGTGTTAGGCAACATGTTTTGAACATGAATCATGAATCTTGATGTCTATATTTTTTAAAATTTGTTATGATTTTTTCAGAATTTTTGAGTTTTCTATGTAGCATTTTGCGCTATCGCCCGAGACCGATACAAAACGCCGTGACCGATCCGTCTCAGTGCCCGCCGAGACCGCGAATTTGAACCATGATGTGTGTCTCTGTGTGTGGGCGCGCACGCGTGAAAACAATGTGTTTATAGAGTGATTTTACTCCCACCTTCAAAGAGGTGTCATGTGTGTGTGTGTGTGTGTGTGTGTGTTCGTGCACGCATCTGTCTGTTTATAGAGTGATTTTACTCCCAACTTCAAAGATCGTCAAACTTTTCTTTACTAGCCAGAGGAAACATACCAATAGCTGCTCAAGGAAGAAGAAATAACACATTGTGCTAATCAAGATCAGCACAATCACGTCCTGCCATGTTCTGCAGAAACAGTTGCATAAAAGTTTTATGATTTTTCATAACAAATATACAAATAAATTTAATTTTCACATATTGATGTCTAACCGATGCAGGAATGGTTATTGATTAGTACATTGTTCAATAGAGATCTATTTTAAACAAAAGCCAATGAAAGATTCACTGTCATATGATCTAGGACTTAATTTTTACCTAGTAAACAATGAGTTTGAATTCTGTGTGAGCAGTGCTTGGCTACTGTTTCTTTGAGCAGAACTCTGTACCCGTAATAATGTAACTGGCAAATTCGAAACCTCTTGACCACAGACCTCACACTTCTTGTTGCCTCTTATGCTGAACCACCTAACTGCACATTCTTCATGCGTAAGCCTCAGATCACCTTTACAACTACACTCCATCTTGAGCCAGTTTCCTCCTTCGTTCAACCCGACTAAACAGATTCTGCACACAGCCTCCTCTTCAGGAATCTCTTCATCATTGTCCTCCACTTGTACAGGATCTGACTGACCTATTTCAGAATATTAACATGAAGGTAATGTAGAGCCATGCAAGAAATAGTTCATGGGCACAATTAAATTCACATACCAATTCCAATTAGCAAGATTTTGTCAAATATTTCCAGCTCAGCAAGTTTATTACTATTTTACTCCCTATTAACTGCAAACAGTAAAAACAAGTGAAACTTCAATGCAAGAACAACATAAAAACTTACCATCTGGAAGGTCAGCATGCATGGGCTCCTTTGGAGAAGGAAATGATCCACATCTCACAATAACAATATTCCGCAGGGGCACAGACAAGGACCTCAAAACCTTTTTGGGGGTCATCCGTTTCTGCACAAATTACATAAATAGTCAAATTACATGCACTATCTGCATATGAAAGCCAAAAATGAATTGCGGTAATGGCCATTTAGAATTAGATAGGAAATCAAACACTACTGGAGGAAGGATGGGAGAAACAGAAATAACAAAATAGCTACTAGAAATTTGATTATGGTTCTCTCTGTGTGCCTTGAATACTTATCAAAGTGATTTGGAACGTGTCTGTATGATAGAAAATAAGTAATAAAACTATCGAAAACTCTGCTTCACCAATAAAATACGATCTTAGGTACTAGGGATTAAAACTAAGAATGATAGTAGATGGGTTTAACAAAAAAAGGAACATGCGTAGGCTGAGCAATTTCAATCTTAAACAAATTAAAGATACTAGTTTTGTTATGTAGGCAAGTTCTACAATCAATTTCAAGACTAATGTATCACAGGCAGTAGATACACACAAGCTGGCTAATATATAGACAATAGCAGACAACTAAATTCTAGAGAATTAATTATCAAGACTCTACAATTAAATAATCGAGATTAGGAAACTCACTAAGAATCATGTTTGACCTTAGTATCTTGTTGTTATATACTGGATATGTACAGCTGTCTCCCAGGAATCCAACGCATCGAAAATGACTCAAATCGGACTCTGAACGGCTAGAGACAGTCAAAAAACCAATCATGATGCTTAACAAGCCTCGATCTGCTTAACGGGCCTCGATCTACTTAAATGGTATGTTTTTCTGCACATAGCTGCAGTGGATCGGGTTGAAGGCGGGATGGGTCAGATTTGATCGACAATTGAAGCAGTCAGGTCAGGCTACACAGGGTGTGGATTTGAACTTGTCGGGCCAAACTGTAGATGCTTACATGTTTGAACTTAGCGGGTCTGGCTACAGGTTCTTGTGTATCTAAACTGTTTGCTTTCGACTTGAACTCACGGCCGAAGGCAGTGGACGATGGCATAGCGAATGGCAGGCCGATGGCTAGCGAAGCGGCCAGCAATGATCGGTTGGCTTGGCAAGGACCGGATGACGTCGAAGAGGGCCGGCGAGGGTGTAGCTGCGTCGAAGGATGGCAATATGTTAGATCGGCTTGGGGTCAACGGTAAGATCTGGAGTCGGCGGTGTTTATCGAGGCGAGGTCAAAGAGAGGAGATGAAGGCAGCGACGGGTTGCAGGAGAAAAGGGGGCGGCACGGGAGCAGGCGTAAGCGACAGTTGTGGATTCGGGTTAGCGTTCGAGAGGAAAAAGGGAGAAGGAGATGAACAATAACTTTTGAAAACTTTCAGGGAATTTTTTAGAATTTTGGAACAATACTTTTTTTATTTTTCTTGATGATTTCTTTTCAGAACTACAGGAACAAATCTAAGTTTTTGGTGAGGGAGGAGAAGAAGATGGTGGATAGTGGTAGGATAGAGCTAGTTAGCGGGTTCATCCTCCTAAATTAGGGCTAACTAGGGTGCACCCTCCTAGACTAGGGTTTCTTACTGGTTTCACAATCTTGAAGGAAATTTTGGAAAAGAAATAATTATTCAAAGATTTTAGTAAAACAATTATGAATTTATCGCACCTTATTAATTAGCAAAAGAGCATTTAAATAGGCTTTACAAACATAGAAAAGAGCTCCCAACCAATATGGGACTAAACTACTAAACAAAAGAAAGAAATCTCAAATAAAATAAAGAGTAAATTACTACTCAATCCTAATCGATTCACATGGATGTGAGGCATCTCCTCCAACGATGATATACGCGCCATGAGTATGACTGGATATCCGCATTACTCTTCCCAGGTGGAAGAAGACACGACCCCATCGGGTTAGGTATAGAAATGCTCACGTATCGCGCCAAAATATCTGAGTAAATCCACTGAAAATCTAATGCAGACATCCAAATAGCGCCATTGTTCGATTTGTTTCAGTCGATTGGAGTTTGTATTTTTATTTATATGAGTCGATATTGTTTTCTTTATTTTAACTTTGTATTTCTCCTTTTTAGTACCCACATCGACCTATGTAGAGAAATTCCTCAGTTCTGTAAGCCTATATTTGGCATGATTCGAACAAAATTGTAATGAATATTATTAAAATGAAAACTTAGATTACTTTCGAAATGAAAATCTTTGAATTCGGGTGTGAAATCCAATTCAAGTAAGATTTGAGTGTGAATCCAAATCTTAGTTATCCCTTATCCCCTCTCCCCAAATTTTATCTCTTCTCAAATCCCAATTCAAACTCCAATTCCTTATCTCAAATCCCATCTCCACAACACACTCAATTATCTCTCCACCACCCAATTCCTTTTACAAAAAATACGAAAAAACAAAAGAAAACAAAAGAAGCCCCACCCGCTACTATTCACCTCTTGTCCTTCTCTCACACAAAGAACCCAACAACCATCAACAGAGAGTGCTTCTCTCCTTCGTTTCCTCTCCTCTCGATCAACGAACACATCACCACAAAGCCTCCCCTCGCCTCCCCTCTTTCCCCTCTGCATCGCCATCAAACTCCAACAACAATTTCTGCTTGACTGTAAGTCACCGACCTCGCTGTCTACAACAATAACTTCTCCCCGCATCACCGTCCTTGATCTCCTAGCACGAACTTTGAGGTCTTGTCGCTCCAGATCTGTGCCAGCACGGATGTACAAACTCCCTTACACATGACAACCCAAGGTCGAGATCGCCGACCTCTCCCGCACGTCATCGACATTCTCCCGGGCTGTCTTCATCTTCCCTTCCGAGGCAACTGACGCTAGGCTGAGGCCATCAAGGTCATTCCCTCCTTCAATGCCAACTGGTCTTCGACGGCGCTGTAACAAAAAGACATCAGGAATTAGATCTGCATCCACTTTTGGACTGTCTCGATCATCCAACCAGCTCTACTGCGCAACATCAACAACGACAACAATTTCAACATCATTTCAGAAATACAAGACGAACAACAATGAATACCTGAGAACGAGCTTCTCAGTAGGTAAATTTTATTTTTCACATTCAGATCATTAATTGGATTGCACCACATTTATTATCTAAATTATTATCATGATCCCTGTTGTCCACTATAAATGCGAGTGCATGTGATTCTGTTCTTGCATTGTAGTTCCTGATCTGAATATTGCGATAGGACTGCTCATATTAACTGAATATTGTAATTGAATTTTTGAGATGATGAATGTCTAAACTACACATGCCAATAATGTTCAGATCCATCTTGTGAAAATATTAGTTTTAGATTATTTCCTACCGAATATCATATTTTGGTGAAATGTTGTGAAATTTGGATCTATCACTGATTAACCACACCACAAGGACCCCATTTCACAACAGTTTGATATCAGAGCATGATTTAGATAGGAAAATTTCTACATCATACGGTTGTTAGGAATTTCATATTTTTTTGCATATAATAATTTTAAAAATAAAAAAAATTTGCGTTTAGTAACTCATCCCACCCCTATGAATTCCTAACTTGCCACAACACTTGCCGCCATAAGTGCTCAACTTAATAACCTGATCAAAATCATGAAGTCCTCTAATCAAACTCTAGATAAGATCATCACTAAAGTCGAGAAGTCTGATAACACCAATTCTCCAATGAATCCATACACCTTAAATGGACTAATTCAAATCATCGTTGCCAATGACAGATTAAAGAAAGGTATTCTGGTGATTAGACTCCACCCTAAAAGAATCAAGCCTGAAAATCCTACTCTCCCAGTAGCCACGCCCGTGATAAAGGAGTCCAGCGACAGAGACAACTCCAATCTTAGTCCCGCATTAAGTGTTACAAGTGTCAAGACTATGGACATGTTGCTGCCAATTTCCCAACTCCAGTCAAAGTCGCTCAAGTTAAGGAATCGCCTGTAATAAATGCAGAGCCCATTCCTCCTTTATTACCTATGCCACATTCTTCGCTTCCACTACTATTGACCCCTACTGTCATTTTCTGCTCTGATCGTCAACCTCTTCCTCCTCTGTTACCGACACCCAACCCTATGATCACGGAGCTTGTCGATGTCCTCTCTGAAGAAACTATTTGCCAGGCGGAAGAATCGAAAGACTCAGACCTTGATGAAAAGATTATGGGTGATAATCTTGATGAGTCAAGTACTTAAGTCCTCTTGAAGTCGTTTCAGACATTACGGAGTTTACTGATGTTTTTCCTAAAGACAGTACTCCGAATCTCCCCAAGTCAATTCTATTGTCACAGAATCTGTTGCTGTCTTTTCTGAAGACCTACTTGATAAGCTATTATTGACGTGTGATATCCAACACGTCATTGAGTTAATCTCAGGAGCTAATCTTCCTGACTTGCCATACTCTAGGTTGGATCCTACCAAGCAAATCGAACTTAAAGGGCAAGTTGATGAGTTGTCACTAGAGGTCAACCAACCGTGCCTTGTCCCAATAAACACACATATTTATGAGGACAAATTTTGCAGCTATATAGTGACAAAAGATATTGGTCGGATCAGGGATAATATCATTTATGGTCGACCCATGTCCAACAGTTCAATGAATACCGATATGGAAGAATCTCACACTTTACAAGTTATCAACTTTTCTTCCATTACGGTTAGACAGAGGGACGCATTCCTTCAGCCTTTACCTGTTAGGAAATCTCTTGACATCATTCCTCATGTAACAAGTAAATTGCCATGTACATTTATGATAGTGCGCCTAATAATCCCTTTTGATAGAGGTCGATAAGACTTTTGATACAGTAACTCAAGTGCCTAAATTATTTTCGTCCAATAGGGAGCCACGTTACCCTTTTGCATAAGTTAGGCACTAAATAAAGCTCTCTCTGCTACTATTCATTATAGAGTTTTCTGAGTCTGCATATCTGAGCTTGCACTATATTTTTCATATACGTGCACGATCTACACATAGAAAATCAGTGATATATTTGAACAATGCAATGCTAACTGTAATTTATGAGCTTGTGTTAGGAAGTTATTTAAAATTTGTAGTGTTGACAACTTAAGATGGTTCGATTCATCCGAAACAGTTTTCCTGGAAACTGTTAATGGTTTGCATGTTGTAGTGTTGAATTTTTTAAAATCTTGAAGAAATCAAATTACAATATTCATCTTTTAAAGATTTTAAAATTAGTCTTATTTTCAATGTTGGGTATTCAGTGGATTACAGGTATTTGATTTTAACCCTAACAACCCACTGGTTGTAAGCCTTTCCTAAGCTATTTTTTTTTAGAGTCCCTACATTGAGTCCACTCCCAGATATTCATTCCAATACAGCAGTGAAATATGATAAAATTTTAGATGATTAGATTATCTGGTGTATTCTAATGATATCTGATTCTTTGAAATGAATATTACCTATTTAGTGGTGAGTTACAGCAGGTAGATCCAGTTGAGTTGAAGCGTTACTATTCGAGTTGTTTCAGTCGATTAGAATCTGTATTTTTTTTATTTGAGTCGATGTTGTTTTTTTTTGTTTAGCTTTGTATTTCTCTGTTTTAATCCCACATCGACTACGTGGAGGAAGTCCTCAATTCTGTAGGCCTATATTAAAGCATGATTCCAAATAAATTGTAATGAAGATTATTAAAATGAAATTTTAGATTATTTCGAAATGAAAATCTTTGAATTTGGGTGTGAAATCCAATTCAAGTAAGATTTGAGTGTTAATCCAAATCTTAGTTATCCCTTATTCCCTCTCCCAAAATTCTATCTCTTCTCATATCCCAATTCAAACTCCAAATCCTTATCTCAAATCCCATCTCCACAACACACTCATTTATCTCTCCCCAATTCCTTTTACAAAAAATTACAAAAAACAAAAGAAAATAAAAGAAGCCCCACCTGCTACTATTCACCTCTCCTTTCCTTCTCCCACGCAAAGAACCCAACAGCCATCAACACAGAGTGCTCCTCTCCTTCGTTTCCTCTCCTCCCGATCAACGAACCCATCACCACAAAGCCTCCCCTCACCTCCCCTCTTTCCCCTCTGCACCACCATCAAACTCCGATAGCAATTTCTGCTTGACTGTAAGTCACCGACCTCGCTATCTACAGCAGCAACTTCTCCACGCATCACCGTCCTCGATCTCCTAGCATGAACTTTGAGGTCCTGCCGCTCCATATCTGTGCCAGCACGCATGTACAACCTCCCTCACACATGATATCCCAAGGCCGAGATCGCCAACCTCTCCTGCACGTCATCGACATTCTCTCGGGCTTTCTTCATCTTCTATTCCGAGGCAACTGACGCTAGGCTAAGGCCATCAAGGTCATTCCCTCCTTCAACGTCAACTGGTCTTCGATGGCGCTGCAACAAAAAGACAACATCAGGAATCAGATCCGCATCCACTTTTGGACTGTACCGATCATACAACCAGCTCCATTGTGCAACATCAACAACAATAATTTCAACATCATTTCAGAAATATAAGACCAACAACAACAATGAATGCCTTCTTAGTAGGTAAATTTTATTTTTCACATTCAGATCATTAATTGGATTGTTCCACATTTATTATCTAAATTATTATCATAATTCTTGTTGTCCACTGTAAATGCGAGTGCATGTGATTCTGTTCGTGCTTGGTAGTTCCTGATCTGAATATTGCGAATAAGATTGTTCATATTAACTGAACATTGTAATTAAATTCTTGAGATGATGAATGTCTAAACGACGCATTCCAATGATGTTAAGATTCATGTTGTGATAATATTAGTTTCAGATTATTTCCTATCGAAAATCATATTTTAATGAAACGTTGCGGAATTTGAATCTATCACTAATTAACCACACAAGGACCCCGTTTCACATCAAAAATACTTTGTTTCATCCATGTATCATCAGTCAGCGCTTTTCCCTTACAACAGATCAAGTATTTGTGAGTCCCATCATCTTTGGTGGCGATAATTTCATCATTTATGATTTTATCAACCTCTTCTGATGTATTGAGTAAAATATCTGGGGGTGGTAGAAGCGTGGGACTCAAAAATAGCCTTGGGTTCAGGCTCATCAACTTAGGGAGCTGTTTGGGTTAAAATCAAGACCCTTGTAACCCACTAACTCTTCAGTATTAAATGTAGAATTAATGCCAAAATCCTTTGAAAGGTCTTTAACATAAGCATTATCATTTAATTTTTTTAAGATTTGAAATGAAACAAACAACACTATAAGCATGCAATTTTTTAACGGTTCCTGTAAGAAACCGTTCCGGATGAATCGAGCCATCACAAAATCACCAACATTAAAAATTTTTAATCTTTTTTTAACATCAATTCGTAGTTTACAGTTAGCATTATTTTGTATAATCTTATCACTGATCTCTTTGTGTAGCTCGTGCATGTGGGATGTAAATGTAGACGCAGACTCAGATACCATATAATGATCAGTTATGAGAATAAGGTCAATGGGTTGTCTAGGTCTAAAATCATAATACACTGCGTTATCTTTACTTTGTTCATGATCGTCGTCAAAGTCATCACCTACTTCTTCATAGGTGAATTCTTTTGAATCAGCCTCAGGGGCTTCGATGGAAGCTCCATCAATAATGGCGATCTTAACGGGAATGGGGCAATTGACAACCCTATGCCCATACTCTTGGCACTTATAGCATTTAGCAGTGTGACTAATCTTGAAAAATTCCCGTTCAGGGCCTTTGTTTTTGTTATCCCGTTCAACACTATCGCCCTTAGCATCATTCCTATATGGATTGGGATGGGTAGTAGACCTATGGGGCTAGGTAGATGGAGGAAGTCTAGATACTGGTGCTCTTTGATCAATAGCATGTTGGATGTCACGCACTGGGACAGATTGTCTGAGATATCTTTCGGGAGGATATCATTAGATTCCTTAATCACGAAAGTGACTTCAAGAGAAATAGTGCAATGAGTCTCCTCCACAACTTCTCTAGTTGTGGGAATCATAAGTGGAGCACCTCTCTTTAGTTTTTTGGTTGAAGGCCTACTGGATTTGGATCAGGGTATCAAGCTTAGCTTTTATGGCAGCGAGTGCTACGACAAGTTGGGGATCCATAGAGGTAGAGTGGGATTTACTAGACTTTCCTAAAAGATAAGGTCTACCCCTACGGGTTGGCATACACATACGAGCCCTAATTGAAGGTGGAAAGACAAAACTCTAAACTAGATTGTGTGCGAACTTTTTTTATCAAATTAAAATTTAAATGCAAGAAAGCAATAAAATTTTCTAGCAATTGCCTAAGTGATGCAAGTCCTACCCTAACCGTGCTCTAATAACAAATTGATATGAAACGTGTCCATATAATAGGAAATCAATGATAAAACTACCAAAAACGACGCTTCACCAATAAAATATGATCTTAGGTAGGACAAATTAAAACTAAGAATGTTAGTAGATGGATTTAACAAAAAAATGAACATCTGCAGGTTGAGCAATTTCAATCTTAAATAAATTAAAAATGCTAGTATCGTTGCGCATGCAAGTTCTACAATCAATACTAAGACTAATATATCACAAGTGATTTTAAAGGATTAATTATCAAGACACGGCAATTAAATGACCATAATCAGAAAACTCACATACTGAGGATCACGTTTGACCTTAATGTCCTGCTCATATCTGTTGTGATAAGTAGAGGTGTCTTCCACAAACCCAACACTTCAAAAATCACTCGAATCAGACTCTGAAAAGGTGAGAAATGGTAGAAAAATCAATCATGATGCTTAACAGGTCTGAATATATGGGTCTTTTTTTTTTTGCACAGACCTGTGACGGATCGGGTTGAAGATGGAACTGGTCAGATCTGATCGGCAATTGAAGCAATCGGGCCGGGCTGTATAAGGCTTGCAGATCAGAACTTGTAGGGTTGGACTGTAAATGCTTATGGGTCTGAACTAATCGGGTCGAGCTGCAGATACTTACATAACTGAACCATTTGCTTCCTGACTTGAACTCACAACCTAAGGCAGTGGTCGATGGCAGAGCAGATGGCAATAGTTGATGGCTAGCGAAGCTGCCGACAGTGGTTGGTTGGCTCAGCGAGGACCGGATGACGTCGGAGAGGGCTAGCGAGGGTGTAGCTGTGTCGAAGGATGGCAATGATGTTAGATCTGATCGATGATCAGCTCGGGTTGAGATTGGATTGAGGTTGGCGACAAGATCTAGAGTCATCGGTGTTGATTGAGGCAAGTTGAGGCGAGATCTAAGAGAGGAGAGGAAGGCAGCGTCGGGTTGCATGCGAGAGGAGAGAGGGGCGTGGCACGAAAGCAGGCATGGGCAACGGTGTGGATTAGGGTTAGCATTCGAGAGGAAGATGGGAGAAGGAGATAAACAAGAACGGAGAAGTAGATGAACATAACTTTTGGGATATTCCGTTGGTTTTTTTTTTTGGAATTTGGAACAATACTTTTTTTTATTTTCTTGATGATTTCTTTTCAGAACTACAAGAACAAATTTAGGGTTTTGGTGAGGGAGGAAAAGAAGATAGTTGATGGTGGTAGGATATGGCTAGTTAAGGGTTCACCTTTCTAAAGTAGGGCTAACTAGGGAGTTCACCCTCCTAGACTTGGGTTCCTTAGAGTTTCACACTTCTGAATAAAATCTTGAGAGAGAAGTAATCACCCACAAATTTTAGTAAAATAATTTTGCATTCACTGTCCCTTATTAATTAGCAAAAGAGCATTTAAACAAGCTTTACAAAACATAGAAAAAGTTTCCAACCAATATGGGACTAAACTACTAAATAAAAGAAAGAAATCCCATATAAAATAAAGAAGAATACATTAAGACTGAATCCTAATCGATCCACATGGATGTGAGGCGTCTCCGCCAACGAAGATATACGCGCCAGGGGTGCGACTAGACGCCCACATCACTAAAGATGAAATAACACACAACAACTCATGCCAATACTGAAATGAGTGAGCTTATTAGGCAAAGGAAATTGAAATCAGGAATTTCCAGATCAAGAACCAAGGAGAACAATCTTCAAAGGGGGAAAAAAAACAACTTACAGAAATTAAAAGACCAGGAAAAAGACTAGACATTACGTAAGTATCATGTAGTCATTGTAGTAATTCGTAAACAAGCCACATAAAGCTGGACAAGAAAACATACTCGGGATACATGCAGCTGAGTACATGTCCTTTCCTGAGCAGCAGTAGGGGAAGGAGACAATTCGGATGCCGATTTAGCAGGAAGTGAAGCACACCTTTTCCACGAGAGTCTTGCAACGATATTAGCAAGTACAGCATTTTCACGACCTGTTCTATTGTCTGGATTTGCACCAAGTTCTGGATTTAGGAGGGAGCTTCTCTCACCATCAGGTAGAACTGATTTGTTTTTGAAGCTAACCCCATGTGAAAAACATGGACCTCCACCTCGAATTGATGGACTGCCTTCAGAGTAACCATAATTCTGACTCTGATGTTCCCCAAAATTCTCGCAACCAACATGTGTAGGTCTAGGAGGTACCTGAAGGGTGAGCTTTGATGACCTTCCGTTGTGGTTTTCAACCTGGAGTATTAGCTATCTGGAGTTATCTCAAAATACTGAATGTTGTAACTTCAACAATGAACGGTAACAAGTAGAAAGAAGAGATTTGAAAACATTTTAAGAAAGTAAACTATCAATTCAGCTACATAAAGGCATGTTGCATTGTAACATATTGATTTGATGGATAATTGGCACCAAATCACATATCCGAATATCCAACAAAGCAGACAGAGGACTCCATGAAGGATCCAGCTCCAATACCAGTGATGCAGAGAGGAATATGAAAGTACATGTAAAGATAATAGAACAGTGAGGAAGAAGAGACTGAAAAGTGTGAGACACCGTAGCATGAAAACCACCGAAAGCAAAATTCAAATTGATGATCTCTATGTCCAAACCACAATACCCCTAAGACCTTTTATATGGATGCATGGAAATCCCAAAATATTTAAACAAGTTAAATTCCTCCTTTTTGGAATTGAAGATGTCATTACCAAAAAGTAGAATGAGAATTTTGTTCCTTGCGATTTCATTTCTTTAGATGGAATCGAAACTTGGGGAATTGGTTGATGTAGCATTGTGGGGACTACTAATTGGAATCAGTTAATTCCAATTTATTTTTTCTGATTCTAGTTGCCAAACAACAAAAGGAGTTGAAGTTGAGTTCTAATTCCACTCAATTCCAATTCCATGACAGTACAGTGAGGAAGATGCTAAACAGTGTGAGACACCCTAGCATGAAAACCACCAAAAGCAAAACTCAAATTGATGATCTCTATGTTCAAACTACACTAGCCCTAGGACCCTTTCATATGGATGCAAAGAAATTCAAAAGGCTTAATATTTAAACTAGTCAAAACCTTAGAAAACTGAGAAAATTGACAGCTTTCTGCATGCATGTGAAATGCAGTTTTCCTCCATGCGTGTGGGGGTGGAATGTACAAAAATTTCAAACCGTCCGTCCATCATAGGCCACAATGATAATAATATCACTGACCAGTTCTTTAACACCAAATTTGATGAAAAGGGGTTAACCCCTGAGATATTCGACAAAGATGTACATAGAAAATGGCACAACTTCAATTTTCCAAATGTAAGTTCCTTTTGAGATATTTTCAATGCCTTAAGAAGCTTCCTAAATGCTCAAATCTTCATTTAGTGAGAATTGAAGGCCAAATCAATGAATTTTGAGAGCTAATAGTGAGGACTGAATTTGACTCTACCAAAAGAAGTTGGCTTCCCCAAAAATCTCAAAGGAAAGGAGATATTTGGAAGTTGTTATCTAAATAGAGGAGCCAAGTAGACTGATGAAATACTTTCATCTCCAGTCCAAGGGATAATCTATCAACAACCCATCTAAAAACTAAATTATTTTAGATGTAAGAATGCAATTTATTGATGCATATCTTTACACTCCATCTGCAGCTTGCATCTGTCTCCAATTATCAGAAGTTGAGTCTTGTTGGGATAAAAAAACAAGTAGCGAATAGTATTTATCCACCATAAAAATTTCCCTAAATTCTATAAAAAAAAATGCGCATCAGCATACAATTCCTCAATAATAAACTGAAAACATTTTTACTTACAAACATTTTGGCAGACCTCTCTCTTAAACAACAGTTTTCACCAACTTTTCAGAGCAAGAAACGAAATGGGCAGTCAAGATATTACTTCAAATGGCCCAAATCACAAGCTGGGTCACAAAATCAGACAGATACACGAAAAGGGCACTCAAGAATCTCACCACACAGTTCAAATTAGCCAATTCATGATATGGGTTCTCTCAAAAAATCATAACAAAGCGAGAGGAAGAAAGAGAGAAAGAATCAGTTACCTTTTGAGAGGAGGAGGAGGAGGAGGAAGGATCGTTGGTGGCATTGGAGGCTGACGCTTCTTCCATCTTGAGAGGAGTGAGAGTAGAGAGCAGATGAAGCGACAACAACTACGCACTCAGTGTATGAATAAAAATCTAATATAATAAAAGAAAGACAACAGCAGGAAGATAACAAGAAAGAAAGAGAAAAGAGAGGTAAAGGAAGTAATGAGAAACTGAAGAGCAATAATTGTGAAGGCAAGAGACGAAGTTTATTTATGTGTGTGTGAGTTGTCCTCTGACATGGTCGGCGGACCAAAATCCTTGTGTTCTACTGGTAATTTTAGCTTGTGATACCAATTAATGCAAGCGCTATTTGGATAGAAGAGTTAGCAGCGGTGTTAGCATCTAACACGTGCTAACTCCTGCCGCTCGAAGATGAATGGTAACAATTACATGGAGACAGTCATTTGGGGATGGCTGAGTACAGCATTGGTATCTATCGAAAGTATTTATTTGATGTCTTTATAGAGAAAATGTGAAATATGCCACGTGTTTATTACAGAGAAGTATTTATATTCATCAGATGTTATAATTATGCTCATAGCGTGTTATGTGTGACCCGAAATTATTGGACCCCTGCAATCGGATATTACCCAAACGAGTCTGGATTTGACAACTGGCAATAGAGATGTAATTCAATTTTTTAAAAAAGGAGTTAGCGAGAGTTCAGCTACCCACATCACTTTCTATTAAGAATTAGTAATAGTTATCGATTCCACTTACAAAGAGAGGAATTACTAACTCGGACTTTTCTCTAAAAATAAAGATATAAATCCAAACGTAGCTCTACTTTATCCCCGACTTTTAGTCTTGGAATTATAGACTAACCTTCGACTATTTTGACTTTTGAGAAGAGTTAACAAGAGTATAGGAAGATGTTACTTTAATAAGTTAGGGGTTTGAAAGTTCTAAGTTTAAAATCCAACAACTATATTTCATTAACGGGATACAGAAAAATGAGGGGATAATTTCCCCAAAATATCTCCAATTTTTGGGGTACTTAAAACTATACATCTCCAACTTTCGGTTAATGTACTTTACTATCCCAATTTTTTTTTTTACATATTCCTACCCTACGGCTGTTAACAGTTTTTTTTTACAAAGGCAAAATTACTAGTGTGGGGTATTTCAGTTGATTTTAAGTGAATTTGAGAACCAGGTGGTAAAAACGAGGAGACGATGACCTTGATCACCGCTTTCGATCACGGGGCGGAGCTCAGATTGAGAAGAGACGGTTGCATCGAGCGCTTGTACGCTCCGTCGCCACAGAGTAGTGAGAACGATGATAAGATTCAGATCGAGGCATTCAAAGCAGAGAAGTTGAGATCGAGAGCGAGAGAGGACAAATGGAGCAGTTCGTCGATCGAGACTGGTGAAAGACTGCTGATCAATTTTAATTGACAGGCTGCCGATCAATTTTAATTGCAACAATATATCAATTGCAACAACAAGAACATGAACAATCTATATTTTGTGGGAAAAGAATTCAGTGAGAGGGAGAAGAAGCTGACATGTTGGAGGAATTGGAAGAAGGGGAGAGAGAAAGACTAATGAGACCTGGCCCTTCTTGGCCTCGTTGTATAGAACCACTCTGAAGATGGTGATCCTGATGTTGTGCGCAGATCAACAAACACTTTGAGGAACCCTTAAGCCACAGATGCAATAGAGAAGAACTACCAACAGTAAGAACAATAATATAGGAAGAGAGAGGGAGGAAGTCGACAACGAGAAAGCCAAGGCAAAGAAACAGCAGCAGCAGACATCGGTCGACCAGGCGGTCGACCGGTGTGCACCAACATGCACAGGCCATCGCGGTCGACCTCCCGGTCGACCGCAGAAGGAGCCGGTCGACCTCCCAGTCGACTAACTGACATGGCCTAACTCTCGGTTGGCACGGTCGACTGGGACTTGGGTCGGTCGACCGGCCGGTCGACCGACAGACGGATCTGGGCTGAATTCGAAAAGTGTTCTGGATTGAAAACGAGTCAAATTCAGAATCTGATTGCTCTAGGGTTCCTGGGGTATAAATAGAGGGGCAGGGCCCTCTTCTATGGTAATGCTTGCAATTGTATTGATTAGCGAATCAATAAAGAAATCTCTCTTCCTTACCCCGAGGACGTAGGCAAAAATTGGCCGAACTTCGTTAAATCTTTGCATCTGTGGCTTAAGGGTTCCTCAAAGTGTTTGTTGATCTGCGCACAACAAGACTTGAAGGACTTGGGGTACCATCCCAAAAAACTAGCCTTTTAGGTGGAGTTGCCCAAATCCTTATATAACCAAGACCATCCCCACGTCCAGCCGATGTGGGACTATTTGTTCGACCCAAATCCCAACAATCCCCCTTGAATAAAGAGTATCCCTGCAAGCTCAACTATCTTCACACTGGAAGATCAAATGCTCCATCGAGTTCCAACTCTTCACTGCGTGAGGCTACGACACGCCTTATGTGAAGCACTGCAGTCGGTCACTCCTCTACACCGCGTGGTAGCCGGCACGCCCATTGCAAAGGAGCACCACTGTCAAATTTCTTGAGAGCCCAACATTAGCTTCACAGGGGCCTATTGCACATTTTTGCGCCAGTGGGGTGGGCAGGCTCATTGCGCCTTTGCGCCATTGGGGGGATCTATATTGTCGAACATCACCCACACACACGACTAAGTTCGGGGCATGGCTCTGATACCACTTGAAGGACTTGGGGCACCACCCCAAAAGACTAGCCTTTTAGGTGGAGTTGCCCAAATCCTTATATACCCAAGACCATCCCCACGTCTAGCCGATGTGGGACTATTTGTTTGACCCAAATCCCAACACCCGAACCAATAATCCCCATCATTGTCACCAAATTTCTGAAGATCAGAATAGAGACTGTGGCACGTGACCACCGCGACCTTGGTGTTGCCCAGCACCTGAAGTGTCATGGCGCTTGTGTGTTTGGTCACCAAGAATTTGGCAAGTCATAAGGTAAGTGATTCACGAGGTAAGTTACGGTGGCATTCCCCAACAACAGCAAGAACAGCCGTGGATTGTCATGGGCCTTAACCAGAGTGGTCGCGACGACACTGCCCTCGACTTAAAGGCTGATGAGAAGCAGCAAGAGCACGACCATGGGGGCCATGTACACGAGGAGATTTATATAGTTGAGCTTTTTGTCTCGGAGGTTAGGAGGATGCCCTGGACGACTGATTTTAGAGCGCGACCGATGGTGGAGGGTACGCAGGTGAGGAAGAAGGTGCCGAGAATGACAAAAAGGAGGGCGAGATAGACGCGGGGGGGGGGGGTGGGGCTCGCGACGGCAGGTGAGGAGGAAGGTGAAGATGACGGTGAAGAAAGGGGGTGGTGGGGCCGATGGCCTGGTTGAAAAAGATGGGTGTAGACTGTTTAAAAATCACTGAAAACAAGTCGTTAAAAAGCAGAATCCAAACTCCAGACGCAAGGCTAGTCATTGCCACTAGCTCAGCACTAAGACGCGAGGGTTGAAACTCGCGTCTGAACATCACTGCGAGGTCCAAGATGCGGAGTGCGAAAGCCGCATCTCAGCATTATTGCAGTACCAAGACGCAGAGCTTGAAACCCGCGTCTCATATGAAGCTTGACACAGAACTGAAAACCTGCGTCTCTCAAGTATTACTTCAGTAGCAAGACGCAAGGTTCAAAACCTACGTCTTGGTTATAACTGCCCTCATTACTGGGTCAATTACTGCTCACGTAATGAGGGAGTTAACCCTCATTATGGAGTATTTTTAGGGGACACGTTTACCCCCTGAAACCTCTATAAATAGCCTAGTTTGCTATGGAAGAGGGGTCGAAAAATTCTTGATAAGAAGAACTTCGGTTGTAAGCCGTAGAAGCACCAAACCTCCAGCTGAAAAGAAAGAGAGAGTTCTACTCTTCAAACAACTTGCTGCGTACAAGTTCGTCTTTGCCTACAATCTCTTTGAGATCCTTGGTGGACAGAAGCTGTGTTACTTCGTTTACTATCTAAAGAGAGGATTCCCAGAGGACCTGATGTTCACCCGGTCAACGAAAAATAAGGTTCACTTTCCATCGTCACATTAAGAACCGGACTTTAAACAAGGGGAGATTTAAGCTTGAAATATCTCCCCTCTCTTGTAAGAGGATTATTGATCCGCTGTAATTTTCTTTACAATCAAACAAAGAAGTTACTCCTTGATCTTTAATTTTTCTCTACCAAACAAGAGATTGCGACTCCACTGGGGACTACTTTCTCTACTGATGAGCAAGTCGTGGCGCAAGGTGACGTCACCTACATGGAAAAAATGGTCGAATCACCTTATCGTGGAGTTCGACAAGGCAAAGTATGAAGAGTTCCTCTCTCTCTGGCTCCAAGAGCCTTAGGGCGCGGCAGTACCGCAAGGTCTCCTCGGGGACTCGCTCTCAAGTCTGCTCTGAGACCCCGACAGATGCGACTGACAAGAAGAGTGTCACGGCTGATCATATTATACGTGACTCCCGCGTCAACGTCTCCCATGAGACCCGCAAGGTCGACGTTGCTGATGTTCAGCCCGTTCATGCCCATCCTCTTCCTCAGCTCCTAGTCACCGGGGGTTCCCAACAACCCTTACAGCGTAACCGGAACGCTGAACGTCGACAGAGACGACGCGCGCGACAATTGCAAGCGCAAGAAGCTTGAACAATCATCTGTCCAGGAGAGACAGAACGCAAGCTCAGGCTTGCGTCTCTTCTGAATTGCGTCAGACGCACAGAGTCCACGTATGGAGACCCAAATACGAAGCCCAACGGGCTTGCGTTTCTGAGACTCTACTTCCCAAACGTGACGTGCACCAGCGTGAGGGCTATTCTTCTTTTCAGAGACACGAGATCCGCGTCTCTACGACCAGACGCGGAAATGAGAAAATTCGTGTGTCTCAACTGTCGCTGATCGAACGCGACAATCAAAAATGTGAGGTCCGCGTCTCTGCTCAGCAGAGGCACGAGACCCACGTTTTAAAGGCAAAACGCAAGAGCCGCGCCTGTTATGCGCAACGCGGGCTCCGTGTTTCTGAACCCTGCATCTCGAATTCTCGACGTAAGGGTGACCCTCAGAAGCTGAAAAGACCTCGACAACCCGAGGCCAATCTCTTTGATCCCCCTCCCACGGATTTAAGAAATTATCTGACGAAGAAGAGGAGTGCTAATTTGATCACTCCATCTTGTTGCTGTGAACGGCTTATCACGACAATGTTCTCTGAATGCCGCTGCAGCTCACGTAAAAGCAAACAGTCGATATTTAGGCAATCGACCCCAACCTCCCGATCAGCCAAAAGGTATCGCTCCCATAGAAGGAGGACCTTCTCTGACGTGGAGCACCCTGAAGTCACTGTAAACATGGCAAGCAGAAGTAGGGAAAAACAACCAGCAGTCAGCTCTGACAAGTCCGACACGGAACCAGAAGGTGTGTATCAGCATACTCGCACTCGGACTAGTGCGGTCGCCCCGATCAACTAGAGTGCCCTAACTTGGGGCATTGAAGTAAATGAATCATATTCTGCCGTTGCAGAGTCACAGGCCTCTAACTCTTCCATAGAGAAGGAAGCCTTTGCATACATGACGAATATTCCCGAGGAGACGGCCCGACGCTTTGAACAACAAGCCCAGGTCCAGAGGGAACAATTCGATATGATTCGCGCTCAACAAGAATCTATCGATACCCTCAAGCAGATGCTTGCACAATTGCTTGAAGATAAGAGGAAGTCAACCGACAAAACCTCCTCTAAAAAGTCTAAAGGCAAATGAAAAGAAGGAGAAAGCTCATCTTCTGTACATATTGAATTTCGCATATCTAGCCATTTAGAACAAATTCGTCAGTCAGGCTTTTCAGAAGTTCTGCAATAAGTTCAGAATCCAGAGTGTGTCCTCAACGGCATACTATTCAGCTGCTAACGGCCTTGCAGAAGCTTTCAACAAGACTATTGGAAAACTTCTCAAGAAATTCATCTCGAAAAGCCAATGTGACTGGGATGACAGGTTAGGTGAATGCTTATGGCCCTATCGTACAACGGTCCGAACCCCAACGAAAGCTACACCATTTTCTTTAGTATATGAGTGTGAAGCAGTACTCCCGCTAGAAATTCAAATCCCATCTCTACGCGTCGCCTTGACAGCAGAGATGACAAATGAGGAGAAGCATCGACTGCGACTCCAAGAGCTGGAGGCTTTAGATGATAAACGTCTGCAAGTTCAATAACAAATCGAGCTCTATCAAGCTCGAATTACCAGAGTCTTCAACAAGAAAGTCAAGGAGCAAACTTTCAAGAAAGGTGACCTTGTCTTAGCTGTCAGAAGACCTATGGTGATGACACATAAGACAAAAGGAAAATTCCAACCCAAATGAGAAGGACCATTTGTAGTAGAGTCGGTCTACTCAACTGGAGCGTATCGCCTCATAACCTCAGATGGTGATACGCTTATGATGCCAATCAACGGCAAATTCTTGAAGAAATACTATCCTTGATAGCACTCTTCCCCCAATCAAGTTAATACTGCACCTCTGATCAAAAACTCCAGATCCAAGAAGAGCTTCTTTCCTTTACTAGATCACATCACGGTAGATCAGTGTCAAGCTAATCGAGCACTGGCTGCATCATGATGCATGATGTAAATACTGAGAAAGAAACAAAATGCGAAACTTTAGTTTAGCTTAGTTAATCTTCTGATTAACATCCGACGCCTCCGATGGATAAGGATGGAGGAAAATGTTGGCTTTTAAGCTCAACATAAGTCTTCGATAACTCATCATGCTGAGGGGAATAGCATGGCTAGCCCAACTCAAACGGTAGTTGGTAAATGTACACCAAATCCGTTGATAGCTGAGGGTTTGCTAAAAATCCTAGTGGACTTGGTCCCATTCTCTCCTCTAAAATCTCTTACCAATTCTCACCCGCAGAATGGTAGGACCACCAAAATACCGGTGTTCATCTCCCTAATGAAATGAACTGAATTCTGTCAAGTTAATATTAAACCTCTGACAAATCAGATTTTTCAATCCCTATTGGATTCTGTTAAGTTAATATTAAACCTCTGACAACGAAATTCTTTAAAAATCCTCGCTGTTATGTTAATACTACACCTCTAACGGCGAATTTCCCATGTCCCCAGGAAATCAACGGTTGTCACGTTAAAATTAAACATCTGACAGTTCAGTTTACTTTCCACCAAAAGCCTCTACTAATTCTCTTCCATAGAGTGGTAGGTCCACAAATGCAATCATTGCTATGTTAACACTATACCTCTGACAATGAAAAATTTCAATACTCCCCAGCGAGTACGAACTTCACTTGTCTCTCCTCTACATGGAATAGTAAGTCTTCAAATTTGTCAAGTTAACATTACACCTCTGACATTCCAAACTTCACTTGTCAATTCTCATCAACAGAATGACAAATCCTCAAAATTGCTCATATCGCAAATCGATTACTGTCAAGTTAACATTATACCTCTGACAAATTACTGTTAAGTTTAACACTACACCTCTAACAGTGATTAAGTTGCTGTCAAGTTCAATATTAAACCTCTGACAGTTACTTCTCCTCAGGCTTCCGTATCGAAGCTGAGATGAGTGACGCTAAGTTTAACATCACACCTCTAGCGTCCAATTCATTGCTAAGTTCAACATTACACCTATGGCCATAACTTTCCCTCGGACTTCCTTGTCGAAGTCGAGATGACCAATGTCAAGTTCAAAATTACACCTCTAGCATTATCTTCACTGTCAAGTTTAACATTACACCTATGACAGTGACGCTTTCAGTCTTCCCAAATGGAGCTGAAACTCTCATTGAGTCAAGTTAATATCACACCTCTGACTCACATCCTTGTCAAGTTAACATCACATTCCTGACAAGATTTAATCCAACCCGTTAAGTTAATATCACACTTCTAATGCTAAAAGTTCTCCTAGATCCCCCGCGAGTCAGTTTCCCTTGTTATTCTTGTTAACAGAATAACAAGTCTACTTAAAAATATTGTTAGGTTGACATTACACCTCTAGCAGTGTTTCCATCAAATCCCCAGCTGAGTCCTAGTCAAGTTAATGCTAAACCTCTGATGAATACTCATTTGTAATCCTCTGTAGGGGTGGAAACTTCACTTGTCATTCTCATTCATAGATTGGCAAGTTCACGGAAACTATTCTACTCCTGTCAAGTTAACATCGCACCTCTGATAGTATTCTTAAATTCCTGAAACGGATTTTTTCTCAACTTTGACTTATTAAGATTATTATCATATTTTTAGCAAGCCAAGAGTTCCTACTTCTACTTATCTAATTTTCAATGCGAAAAAGGAATTCAAGACATATAAGGAGACAAGAAAAAGTGTAACTTTTATTGATATTCAAACATATGAAAGTGATACAAGACGCTCTCTTATACAATAAGATTGAGTGTTACAATAAAGGAGTACAAATATGTCCCTCTCTCAGTAAAAGGTTGCACTCACTCCTTGAGGCATTTCCACCACTCCAAATACAAGATGTTTGAAAGAGCGCCAAATAAAGGCTGAGCAATGTTGAGATGATCGGATGCTGATTACATCATGATGCATGATGAAAACATTGAAGGAGCCCATCGCTGACCGAGAACAATGGTGTTTCTCGAGATCGAAATGCAGCAGAACCTTCTGATTCCACCCGACCAACTGGTGTGGGCCATGATCCTTCGTTGATGAACATCTCCACCACCAGAAAGTCATCTAACGAGCATGGGTCTTTCGTCGATGTCACTTCTGAGAGTAAGATTGGTGAAGAAAGGATCCGAGGCCTTACAGATGACGTCCTCTTTCCCGTGACCTGCAAGAAGACCGTACCCACCACCATACCCACTGTGACCATGACAAACCCGGAGAATTGCTGGTGCGTCATGTCCAATAAGGCCTTGACGGATGCCATTAACTGCGCGAATTCCCCCCGCCCATGAACAGAAGCTTTGATTCTCCGAGTGCTCGCCAATCGAACAAGCTCGCTGGTCGAAATATTCTCCCAGGAACCCAGCGAAGATGCAAAAGGATGACTGAGACTGCCAGAATCTGTAAGAAATAAAAACCAGAAGGTTAAAATTCTGTTAAGACAGAAACAGAAAAGCTAAAGGGCAAACACGGTTGAAGTTGTAAACTTCAGACGCAGGGATCACCAGTGCAGAAGGCCTAAAAATCTGTTAAGGCAGAAACAGAAAAGTTTAGGGGCAGACGCGGTTGAAGTCGTGAACTTCAGATTTAACCAGCGCAGATCTGAACGCGGTCCGGTTTTAGACCCGCGTCTAAGATACGAGACGCGAGGTAGACCGAACGTAGAAGTCGCCACACCCGCGTTTGAGAAACGGGAGTTGCCACATCCAAGTCCAAGGGCCTCGAAAGAATTAAAATTCTTTAAATCAAGAACCTCAAACGCAAGCTTTGTGTACAAAGCTCGCATCTCAAGAGCCAAATACAGAGTTCATCACACTCGCATTCAAAAGATTTTGAGTTAAAATTTAAGGTTAATCAACTCGCGCTCCATCAAGAAGTCTAAAAGACGCGACTTTCGAATGACAGGCGCATCAGTCAGACTTCAAGAGAAGATCAAGAGATCGAATCTCTTTAAGGGGTAAGAAAACAGAAACTCAGCAGGACTGAGTATTTCATGGCGATAAGCGGTTCCTACCCGCGGTAGAACCCTCTAGAGGTTGAACTTTATGCATCAAGACGCAGCCGTAAAAGGTACTTAAAGTGATGCTTTTTTGATCTTGAAATCACTTGACAGTGATAATCTCTGAAAAAATTAAAGGAAAGCATGAAAGTTTTGAGTTCTTGCTGTTCATTGGAACACATCCCTTTGAAGGGAAGAAGGATAAATCAAAACAAAGACCTTTAGAGCGCATGTTCTTAAAGAGAAACAGTCTGAATAATAGACTGTTAAGGGATGAGGCCTATTTATAGGCAAACCATAAGGCTTACAATTAATGACATAAAAATCAAAGCCATCAACTTTAATTCCCGCACGAACGTTAAAGCCCAATAAGGAGCTAACGCGTGGATTGTCGCTCCGGGAAGCGTTAAAGGACACAAGTCCCTAATCGTCAACGTCGACTTGGCATTTAAAGATCTAACAAGATCTTTAAGACGAGCTGCATGTGACGCTTAGGAGGCTGCGTTAGTGCAGACTCAAAGGACGCGTCCTGAAACCCGCGTCCTTTCATGAACCCGAAGGTTACGTTCCTTTCATTCCTACTGTAGGGGCCACAACCGCGTCTTCTGAAGTGGTCCAAAGTCGTATCTCCTCAGCAAGCTGGGTCCACCGAATTGCGTCTTGAGTTCACACCAATTCACAAGACTTAAAGGCTGCGTCCTGAAGTCTGCGTTCTCAACAACCAACGGAGACTCACGCGTCATTCTCGAGGAGCCCAGAACTGCGCCTCCATTGCAAGACCAAAGCCGCGCCCAGTCAGCAGTAAGAGCGCGTCTTCACTTCAAAGATCGCGTCCCTCTAGGAGCTGCGTTTCTTCAGCAAACTAATAGATGCGTCCCCACTCCAAGTGAGGATTGCGTCTCTAGAACAACATGACCCCTGTGTTTACAAGACTTACATTCGGTCTTTACTTCTGCAAATCAGTTCAACAGTATACTAATACAAGCAGATGACTGTTCACCCCTGACTCAAAGTACACCAACAACCAACTCAGAGCACTGAGGAGGTCTGGACTGCGTATTTAGACACTCACCACGATCATCCCTGGTGGCTTCAAAGGGTTTTACAATACACTCACGAAGATCATACTCCAGATAAGATCAAGCTCAGAGTATCTCAAATGATTGTTAGTTCAATCATGAGAAGTATGAATTCAACCAGAATCCAAAGTATTTCGAAATCCGTCCCAGTCAATCGCGGAATATCGAAAACTTTGGAGGGGGTTCTGTAGACTGTCTAAAAATTACTGAAGACAAGTCGTTAAAAAGTAGAATCCAAATTCCAGACGCAAGGCTAGTCATTGCCACTAGCGCAGCACTAAGACGAGAGGGTTGAAACCCGCGTCTCAACATCACTGCGAGGTCCAAGACGCGGAGCGCAAAAGCCGCATCTCAGCATTATTGCAGTACTAAGACGCAGAGCTTGAAACCCGCGTCTCATATGAAGGTTGACGCGGAACTGGAAACCCGCGTCTCTCAAGCATTACTTCAGTAGCAAGACGCAAGGTTCAAAACCTGCGTCTCGGTTATAACTGCCCTCATTACTGGGTCAATTACTGCCCACGTAATGAGGGAGTTAACCCCCATTATTGAGTATTTTTTGGGGACACGTTTACCCCCTGAAACCTCTATAAATAGCCTAGTTTGCTATGGAAGAGGGGTCGAAAAATTCTTGATAAGAAAAACTTCGGTTGTAAGCCGTAGAAGCACCAAGACCTCCAGCTGAAAAGAAAGAGAGTTCTACTCTTCGAACAACTTGTGGCGTACAAGTTCGTCTTTACCTACAATTTCTTTGAGATCCATCGTGGAAAGAAGCTGTGTTACTTCGTTTAGTATCTAAAGAGAGGATACCCAAAGGACCTGACGTTCACCCGTCAACGGAAAAGAAGATTCACTTTCCATCGTCACATCAAGAATCCGACTTTAAACAAAGGGGAGATTTAAGCTTGAAATATCTCCCCTCTCTTGTAAGAGGATTATTGATCCGCTGTAATTTTCTTTATAATCAAATAAAGAAGTTACTCCTCGATCTTCAATTTTTCCCTCACCAAACAATGGGGATGTAGTAGAGGGAGGTGTTGCGGTAGAAGATGGCGGAGAGGGTAGCGATCTTGAAAAATAGTTTTGATTTCACAGTCACGGTTAGATATGTATATCATTTAAATAGTTTGAGGTAGCAGGATGTACTAAAAAATAGTTTTAGATATAGTTTTAAGTACCCAAAATTAGAGGTATTTTGACGAAATTATCCATAAAATTGAATAAAATCCACAGTCAGCACCCACCATGTCGGCCTCCCCCGCCTTGATATTGACCAGAAGTAGGGACGCACTTCCAAGTGGTGATGAATGCGGGCCCCTCTCTTTTTGTGTTTTAGCTCAGATTTCTTAATCGCTCTCGTTTAGACTTTAGAGTTCTTTAGTTAGAAATTTGAAGTCATGCAGCAGTAGACTTGCATTGCTTTACTTGGTAAAAATCCACTGCAAACGCTTCCAATCTTTAGTCACAATTTAGTCTACTGACAGGAACTCAGATGTGTGAAAACGATGTGAAATTTTTACTTGATTTAATTCTCTTCTTCCACTTTATTCCCCCCACCACCCCCCCCCCCCCCCCCCCCCCCCCCACAACAATAATAATTGAAAAAAAGTTGCAACCTAGAGTCAGCCAAGAATTTAAAAAGTCTTTAATCAACCATACAACCTGCCCTTTCTGCTCAATACAGGGTGTTAAAAAGTTTCGAATTTTATTTCTGTTCCTTACAAAAATGGAATTGGCCACAGCACCATCTAAGCATACAGCAGCACAAGGAGTAATAATTTTATTTGCAAACATAACGAGTCTTACGTTGTTCCTCACCTCACAACG
The DNA here is from genome assembly GCA_038442645.1 of Agave tequilana. Classification (NCBI taxonomy): domain Eukaryota; kingdom Viridiplantae; phylum Streptophyta; class Magnoliopsida; order Asparagales; family Asparagaceae; genus Agave; species Agave tequilana. Next base: position 99,922 of record JAVJIF010008296.1, on the reverse strand, counting down.
GCTGTGCAGAGTGACGGATCAGCCTGCGAAAACAATGGGATTATGATTATGCCATGAAGTGCACACCATAAAGTTCAATTGATATCGAAGAGGAGTGCCAAAGGAAAGCATCAGTGTATCATACAAATCCATAACCAATAGGATAATTACTTGACTAATAGTGAATCTTGAAAACTAAAGTTTCCTTTTGAAAAGGACCTTTAAATGTGATGTTGGAAACTATTTTTAACAGCTAAGGACCTCACAATACAGAAAAGGGGATATAAATTTATGAATTGCAACTAACATATTTCCAAAATGTTTCATGCAATTCATTTAGCTTAATGTCAATAAAATTTCTTGATAGTAAAAAAACAGACCACCACATTTATACAAATGTCAAGTACTAATTACGAAGAAACTTGATGGTTCTAATTGTCTAGCAGTCGGCATTTGTAATCAATTAACAGTTTAGTAATGCAAATATTTCCAAAGAAAGAAAGAATGAGAATTCGTACAAGAACAACAACAAGACCTTTATCCCAAACTTCTGGTCTCAGCTGCATGAATCCATCTACTCCATTCTGTAGGGAGAGAGAGAGAGGAGATGAAAGCTTATGGAATTCAACTTGGATTCGGATTTCGTTTTTGAAAAGGAGTCGGATACAATTGGAGTTTCTTAATAAGCAAATTGCTTCTCCTTTTAGGATTTGGATTCCTTTTCTGAGTTGGGATCAAATCCAATTTGGGGTTTCCTAAATCCTTAGGACTCTTTGGCTATAAATAAGGGATAGAACCCTCATGTATTGTATCCCTGAAAGTTCCCTCAAATATCCCTCTGTATTAGTTTGTATTGATTGTTGAATCAATAAAATCTCTCTCTCCCTTGCCCCGAGGACGTAGGCACGTTGCCGAACCTCATTAAATACTGTGTTGATTGTTTTTCTCCATTATTCTCTGTTCTTGTCGTGTTGGTTACGTCTCTGCTTGCATCAGTCTATGCCTGGTTGGTGGATTCCTCAGAGAGAGGTTGTTGTCCTGCGCATAACAATTGGTATCAGAGCATCCCAGGTTAGTCGTGGGATCATGTGTTGATTCCAAGGGCATCAGTTACTGTTTGTCGGAGATCGTTGTAGGCTGTTTAAAAATCACTAAAAGACAAGCCATTGAAAAGCAGAATTTTGGCCGCGTCTCAGCAGCACCAAGGCGCGTGGGACGAAACCCGCGTCTCAGCCGCTCCAAGGCGCGAGGGTCGAAACCCACGTCTCAACAGCACCAAGGCGCGAGGGTCGAAACCCGCGTCTCAGCCGCTCCAAGGCGCGAGGGTCGAAACCCGCGTTTCAGCCAACACAGCAGCACCAAGGCGCGAGGGTCGAAACCCGCGTCTCAGCCGCTCCAAGGCGCGAGGGTCGAAACCCGCGTCTCAGCCAACACTGCAGCATCAAGGCGCGAGGCTCGGCAACCGCGTCTCAGCAGCACAAGGCGCGAGGGTCGAAACCCGCGTCTCAGCAGCACCAAGGCGCGTGGGTCGAAACCCGCGTCTCAGCAGCTCCAAGGCGCGTGGGTTGACACCCGCGTCTCAGTTGTAACCGTCCCGGTTTCGGGGCCAATCACGGCCCACATAACGGGGAAGGTTAGCCCCCATTATGGAGTGTTTTTAGGAGGCACGTACGCCCCTGAAACCCCTATAAATAGCCCCGTCGCTATGAAGAAGGGGTCGAATCTTCAGTGAAAGGATTTCTGAGAGAAAAGAGAGAGAGTTAAACCCTTCAGAAAACTTGCTGTGTTCAAGTTGCTCTTTGCCTATCTTCTCTTTGAGAGTTTTGGTAGACAGAGCTGAGTTACTCCATCTACCATCCGAAGAGGAGATCCCCGGAAAGTCTCGACGATCATCCGGTCAACAGAGAACAAGATTCACTCTCCACCGCCACTTGAAGAACCCAGCCTTAAAATAAGGGAGGATTCAAGACTCAACATTCTCCCTCCCTTGTAATCGGAATACTGATCTGTTGTAATCTTCTATCCAATCAAAAGAATTTTTACAAACGAATCCTCCTTTTTTCGACGCATACAAGAGATGGCGACTCCGTTGGGGACTTCATTTGTTACTGACGAACAAATCGTGGCGCAAGATGACGTCCTCTATAAGGGAAAGACGGTCGAATCGCTCGTTATCGAGTTCGACCAGGCAAAGTATGAAGAGTTTCTCTCTTCTGGCTCCAAGAGCCCAAGGACCCGCGTCTGCCGTAGGGTCTCAACTGGGAGTGGCCCCGAAGTCTGATCTGAGGCTCTCTCGGGCGCTGCTGCTGCAAAGGGTGTCGCAGCCAACTGTGCCAAACAGGATACACGCGCCAACGTCTCTCAGGAGACCCGCGTGGTCAAAATCTCTGGTGTCCAGCCAGTCCACCCTCTCCCTCAGCATCAAGTCGTCGTTGGTTTCTCTCCATCTCCACGACGCAACCGAAACGCTGAGCGTTGACAGAGGAGGCGTGCGCGTCAACTGCAAGTTGGGACTTCTGATTGTCCAACTGAGACAGGACGCAAAGTTCAATCAGGCGCCTCGACCGCGCCACGTCCAGCACGCGAAGTCTGCGTTTGGCGGCCCAAACGCGAAACTCCCCAAATTAGGTCCTCTGAAGTCCGACTCACCAGGCGCCAAGGCGAAGCCTGCGTGCCTCATCAAGTGCAAGAGGCACGCGCCCTTAGGCGTGGGGCCCAGCAGCCCACTCACTCTCAAGCGTCTTTGTCCCGACGTACCAAGCAGCAACGCGACAGTTGCGTCTCATCTCAACAGAGACGCCAGACACGCGTCGTACAGCTGCGGCGCGAGAACCGCGTCTCTGAATCCTGCGTCCAGGCTGTACAGCACAAAGATGCCTCGCGCCCTCGAAGTTGCGAGGCTAATCTCTTCGATCCTCTTTCCATGGATCTAAGGGATTACTTGACGAAGAAAAGAAGTGCTAATCAAATCACTTCATCATATTGCTGCCAACGGCTTATCTCTATACTCTCTGAGTGCCGTTGCGGTTCAGGTGTGAACCAGCAGTCTTTAGTTAGACAGCTGGCCCTGATTCCCCCATCAGCCAAAAGAAGACGCTCTCATAGGCGGAGGGTGTTCTCTGACGCTGAGTATCCAGAGCTCACTGCAAATATGACAAGTAGGAGTAAGGGAAAACAACCTGCAGTCAGTTCCGAGGATGAATCTGACTTTGAAGCGGAAGGAGTGTACCGACACACTCGCACCCGGACCGGGGCCATTCCCCCGATTGACTAAATGCCCTAGCTCAGGGCGTTAAAATGAATGACTCTCATTTTGTTGTTGCAGAATCGCAGGCCTCGAACTCTTCCATCGAGAAGGAGGCCTTCACCTACATGACGAGCACTCCTTAGGAGACAGTCCGACACCTGGATCAGCAAGCCCAGGTCCAGAGGGAACAACTCGAGATGATTCTTGCTCAGCGGGAATCTATCGACTCTCTCAAGCAGATGCTCGCACAATTGCTCGAAGACAAGAGGAAATCCCCCTAGAAAGTCTAAGGGCAAACGAAAAGAGGGAGAAAGCTCATCTTCCAAACACTCCGAGAAGGACGCGCAGTCTACTTCTGGTTCGCCTAAATCCTCATCACAGGAAAAGAACGACCAAGATTAGGAAAAGTTCATTCTAAAAGAATGAATCAGTTGGAGCAGCGCCTCGAAGCCCTTACCAATCGGAAAGGTCTCCAAGAAGCAGGAGTGGTTCACCCATATCCAGCAGAATGGGACCTGGTCCCATATCCGCCTAAGTTTAAAGCTCCAACTGTAATATCCCTAATCTAATAATACTGTATTTTTATTTTTCTACAAGTATTTATTTTAATTTACAAATTATTTTTATCAACTTAATTTATTATTTTCTTCTTGTGATTATTATTAACATTATTAGTGTTGCTATTATTACTGTTAATTATTATTATTATGATTATTATTATTATCTTGTAATGTTATTGGTATTATTAATGTTTTGATTAAGTAATGTTACTACTAATGTTGGATTATTATTTTGTAGTGGTGTTTGTTATATTCCTCTTCCCTTGATTTCCATTCATGTCTTACTCCTGGATCATACCAATACCCATTTGGAGTCCAAGCCCATACCCATTAGTGATGCTATGCCCATTACTCTATTTGGATTCTTTACCCATTATCTTGACTACCCATTAACCTATTGAATTCCTAATCCTACCCATTAGCCCAATAACCTAATACCCAATATTTATCATTCGGATCCTAACCCGTTTGCCTAGACCCTAACCTGAATACCCATTAGACCCATAACACATCCTATATATATATATTCCTTAACCTACGCAAGAAACCCTAACCTAATCTTAACCCTAATCTCTCCCTCAACTCATGCTGCCGCACCCCAGATCCAACAGCCTCTCCTTCTTTCCCTTGGATCTCTCTCCTTGGCCGGACCACCACCAGCAGCCCAGGCCGGCCATCACCATCCAGACCGAGCCCGACAGCCAGCAAGCCCTGCAACCTGGCACACCAACAGCAGCATAGCCCTTGGCCGGATCTCATCCGCGCAGCAGCCCCTCTCCTGGCCGGCAACATCAACAGCAGGTGCCACCAGCAGGCCGAGCACCCCCATCTCCAGGCCGCAGATCCAGATTCAGCACACGCCCAGATTCAACAGCAAGCAGCGAGTGATGTTCAGATCCGATCCACGCCAGGCCGTCGTCGGAGACCGGCACGGTGGCCTTCTCCAGCACCCTAGCCACCCACCCCTGCAGTCCAACAGCGAGGAACAGCACCACAGCAACCGTAACGGCGACACGCCCGGCAACGATCAGATTTCCCGATGTGAGTGTACTCTCCTTTCTCCTTCGATTCCTCTCGTTTTACGTATATTTTAATGAATGATGATTCTATTGTGAATATAGAGTTAGTGTAGAGATTATGTTTATTGATGTGTGCAAGAGAGGACATATCATGTTTTGTTGTGTGGGAGAATAGATTTCTGTATGCCTCTGATATGTGTTCTGGCAGAGTGATTAGTCGACTAATCCCTGAGATTAGTCGACTAATGACTCTGCTAGTCGACTACACCCAGACCCCTAGTCGACTAACTTACCTCTCAGGAGAATAGCAGCTCTCTGTATATCTCTGTTAGTCGACTTGACAGTGTTAGTAGTCGACTAACAGTATGCCTAGTCGACTTATACCTTGCCCCTCGTCGATTAATAGGTTGTCCTGGAAACTGTGTGGTTCTCTGTTTCTCTGACAGTCGACTTGGCCCACTATGTTAGTCGACTAGTCATCCCTCTAGTCGACTATTCACTTTCCTTAGTCGACTAATATAAGTCTGTCAGCTATGTATAGTTCCTTTATTGGATGTAGATATTAACCTTGGGTTATGTAATGACTATTGATGGATGTATATGACTTCAAGAGATAGATATGGGTGGTAATGACTTGATCTTATAGATCTCATAGATGCATGTATCTGACATATTATATCACCGAGTGTTGGGATATTATGAATGATCTTAATAGAAGTGGTGATTGTGAATACTTATGAATCAGACTAGATTGTTAGAGTGAGAGAGCTGAGCTTGATTACTGATTGTTGGAATGACGATTAATGTATCAGATTGCTTGATGTGTATTGATACTCGATTGTTATGGAACTATTGGAATCATGAGTTGGTTGTAATGACTTTGAATTGATCTGGGACTTATGTTATTTACATTGAATGACGATCAGTAATTAGACATGACTTTATTAGTTGAGTATTTGAGGACATAATAGATATGACTGAAGTAGTTGAGTTGTGCTCTAGATCGATCTTGAGTTAGAGGTTATCCAGAATCTATATTCCTTATATTGGAACTTGACTTGTTTTGAGATGAGATTGACGTTGTTGGCATTTGAGATTCATTAGATGAAATGTCGTTAATGTTAAGTATCAGTAGTAGCTATTCTATAGAGTAGCTGATCAAGGATATGTTGGATGTGATCTTACTTTACTAAAAGATTATGACGATTGGATGGGTACATGGACTATTTCAGAGTTGGACTGTGAGTTGGACTGAACTTGAGTTATAGATCATTGGATTTACATATTTTATGATAAAGCCCGATCTGGATTAAGATGAGATGATATATTCAAGTAGAGTACTTTCCAGACTTGATATTCATTTATTGGTGATGACTTGATGATGATTCATTCAGATGTTGATATGGACTTGTTATGATGTTAGATATTGATTACTTTGAGAGATTTAGTTATTGTGTTAGTGATCTATTTAATATCAGTAATGTTGTACTTCTGAGTTATTAGATAGCAGTCATTACTTTATCAGTTGGTGAGACCATTTATTGACGACTTTGAGGATATATGTTGATTCCATAATTTGCTTGGATTATTCTATTCATGACATTAGGTTATTACTCATCCTGAATATCTTGATTTACCTGAGAAACTTGACTGATTATACATGATATCTACCTGATAACTATTGTCCATGTTACTTAATTGCTGGAAAAATATTATTACACGGTAACAACACCCGCATGTTATACTTGTTACATATTCATGTTATACCGGTATCTTGTTCCTTGATATTATATATTCCTGTTATACCGGTATCCTGTTCATTGATATTATATATTCCTGTTATACCAGTATCCTGATTACATGTTGATATTGTTACCGTGACTACCACCGAGTTATCCCAGTGATTTAAGTAACATACATATTTAATAATCCTGATAAAATAAAACATGATATTAAACAACTTACACTGGGATTGGGGAGATTGATGGAGGAGACAGGGTCCGTATTTTGGGTGGACCTAGGATTTAGGTTGCGCAGCCGAAAGAGGGTTCCACTGCAGGGTTCCCGTGGGGTGACTGGCACCCCGTCATGTTTCCTGTTATACATGTTATACATGTACCTGTTCCTGTTTACATGTTTCTGACTACCTTGCGGTAGGTCCTGGTTCAGCGCCAGGAGTCTGGGCTGTGGTCCCGGGTATGCACGGGACCCACCTAAAGCATGGACAATATCTCCAACCGATCAGTTTCAATAATCTAGGGCATCGATTTGCATGTGTGGTAGGCGTAGTATGGGATGCGTCTATTACGGGTGACAATTGGTATTCGCTGACATAATTAATAATAAATTGTTGATGCTTTGTGACTGACTGTAATCACCTGGTTGTATATTTATATATCACTATGTTAGACACATGATTGTAACCAGGACCAGATTCATGACCAGACTTGGATACCAAGCCTAGTGTCATGTGATAGGTTACACATATTGACATCAGTTGTTGTTTACTATTGTGACAGTTGTCTTCTGTCTTTATTCATGTTGATTATCAGTTATATTACAGTGCAGTCATTTATCTTGTTATTCAGTTTGTTATATCTGCAGTTGTTCTTTCTATTATTTATGTACATTGTTCTTCTGCACGAGCTTTTCCCTTTTACACACACACTCACCATGGTCGCTTTCTGATGACCCTGGATTTGTACGTTCAGATATTGGAACTTGTTCTATTGTGCAGGTGTTCGATGAGATGGTACGCTTTGCGAGGAGCTTGAGTCCCTCTCTGTTTCTGGTATCCTCATTTCTGTTATATTCCTATTACTTTCATGATTTTTTCTTTACCACATTCAGCTGCCATTTTCTTGTCATTATTCATCTGCTATCATTGTGATTGTCATGGATATGTATTATTGCAGTGATCGATGATTATTATAGTTCTGATTTATAGCTTGTTCAGGCTAATTTAGGCTTAGCGTGTATACGTGGGGTATTTTCCTTGCGTATATACGTCGCCGACCTTCGTCGCGACTCCGTTTCCGCGGATTTTGGGAAGCGGGGCGTGACAGGGTTTTTTGGTATCAGAGCCTAGGTTTTCGACTTGCGATGTTGAATTTTGAATTTTGATATTCGCAAGATGACCTAGTTCTTACCGGTAACTTGAAAACAGGCTATAGTTACACTGTAATATATATATATATATACTATCTATCCAATGATATTGACTCCACTTGGAAATTGACTGTCCTCCCCTTGAAAATCCATCCCTTTGATCATCTATCTTTCTGATTGCATCTATTCATTCAGAGTAATCTTGATTCCTATTCTCCTTGTCTATTCTATTTTCTGATCTTGTCTCTTGGATTTGGTCACTCCATGTTGAAGCTGGTACGAGAAATCAGAGCGCGCAGCGGAAGCGTGGTGAAGTCTTGATACAGTGAGAAGTAGGGTGGAAGCTTCATTTTCTTCCTAATTTGATTTTTTATCATTTCTCGCTTTATTGAAATTTCGAGGACGAAAATTTTATTAAGGTGGGTAGAATGTAATATCCCTAATCTAATAATACTGTATTTTTATTTTTCTACAAGTATTTATTTTAATTTACAAATTATTTTTATCAACTTAATTTATTATTTTCTTCTTGTGATTATTATTAACATTATTAGTGTTGCTATTATTACTGTTAATTATTATTATTATGATTATTATTATTATCTTGTAATGTTATTTGTATTATTAATGTTTTGGTTAAGTAATGTTACTACTAATGTTGGATTATTATTTTGTAGTGGTGTTTGTTATATTCCTCTTCCCTTGATTTCCATTCATGTCTTACTCCTGGATCCTACCAATACCCATTTGGAGTCCAAGCCCATACCCATTAGTGATGCTATGCCCATTACTCTATTTGGATTCTTTACCCATTATCTTGACTACCCATTAACCTATTGAATTCCTAATCCTACCCATTAGCCCAATAACCTAATACCCAATATTTATCATTCGGATCCTAACCCGTTTGCCTAGACCCTAACCCGAATACCCATTAGACCCATAACACATCCTATACATATATTCCTTAACCTAAGCAAGAAACCCTAACCTAATATTAACCCTAATCTCTCCCTCAACTCATGCTGCCGCACCCCAGATCCAACAGCCTCTCCTCCTTTCCCTTGGATCTCTCTCCTTGGCCGGACCACCCACCAGCAGCCCAGGCCGGCCATCACCATCCAGACCGAGCCCGACAGCCAGCAAGCCCAGCAACCTGGCGCACCAACAGCAGCACAGCCCTTGGTCGGATCTCCTCCGCGCAGCAGCCCCTCTCCTGGCCGGCAACATCAACAGCAGGTGCCACCAGCAGGCCGAGCACCCCCATCTCCAGGCCGCAGATCCAGATTCAGCACACGCCCAGATTCAACAGCGAGCAGCGAGTGATGTTCAGATCCGATCCACGCCAGGCCGTCGTCGGAGACCGGCACGGTGGCCTTCTCCAGCACCCTGGCCACCCTCCCCTGCAGTCCAACAGCGAGGAACAGCTTCACAGCAACCGTAACGGTGACACGCCCGGCAACGATTAGATTTCCCGATGTGAGTGTACTCTCCTTTCTCCTTCGATTCCTCTCGTTTTACATATATTTTAATGAATGATGATTCTATTGTGAATATAGAGTTAGTGTAGAGATTATGTTTATTGATGTGTGCAAGAGAGGACATATTCATGTTTTGTTGTGTGGGCGAATAGATTTCTGTATGCCTCTGATATGTGTTCTAGCAGGGTGATTAGTCGATTAATCCCTGAGATTAGTCGACTAATGACTCTGCTAGTCGACTACACCCAGACCCCTAGTCGACTAACTTACCTCCCAGGAGAATAGCAGCTCTCTGTATATCTCTGTTAGTCGACTTGACAGTGTTAGTAGTCGACTAACAGTATGCCTAGTCGACTTATACCTTGCCCCTAGTCGACTAATAGGTTGTCCTGAAAACTGTGTGGTTCTCTGTTTCTCTGTCAGTCGACTTGGCCCACTATGTTAGTCGACTAGTCATCCCTCTAGTCGACTATTCACTTTCCCTAGTCGACTAATATAAGTCTGTCAGCTATGTATAGTTCCTTTATTGGATGTAGACATTAACCTTGGGTTATGTAATGACTATTGATGGATGTATATGACTTCAAGAGATAGATATGGGTGGTAATGACTTGATCTTATAGATCTCATAGATGCATGTATCTGACATATTATATCACCGAGTGTTGGGATATTATGAATGATCTTAATAGAAGTGGTGATTGTGAATACTTATGAATCAGACTAGATTGTTAGAGTGAGAGAGCTGAGCTTGATTACTGATATGTTGGAATGACGATTAATGTATCAGATTGCTTGATGTGTATTGATACTCGATTGTTATGGAACTATTGGAATCATGAGTTGGTTGTAATGACTTTGGATTGATCTGGGACTTATGTTATTTACATTGAATGATGATCAGTAATTAGACATGACTTTATTAGTTGAGTATTTGAGGACATAACAGATATGACTGAAGTAGTTGAGTTGTGCTCTAGATCAATCTTGAGTTAGAGGTTATCCAGAATCTATATTCCTTATATTGGAACTTGACTTGTTTTGAGATGAGATTGACGTTGTTGGCATTTGAGATTCATTAGATGAAATGTTGTTGATGTTAAGTATCAGTAGTAGCTATTCTATAGAGTAGCTGATCGAGGATATGTTGGATGTGATCTTACTTTACTAAAAGATTATGACGATTGGATGGGTACATGGACTATTTCAGAGTTGGACTGTGAGTTGGACTGAACTTGAGTTATAGGTCATTGGATTTACATATTTTATGATAAAGCCCGATCTGCATTAAGATGAGATGACATATTCAAGTAGAGTACTTTCCAGACTTGATATTCATTTATTGGTGATGACTTGATGATGATTCATTCAGATGTTGATATGGACTTGTTATGATGTTAGACATTGATTACTTTGAGAGATTTAGTTATTGTGTTAGTGATCTATTTGATATCAGTAATGTTGTACTTCTGAGTTATTAGATAGCAGTCATTACTTTATTAGTTGGTGAGATCATTTATTGACGACTTTGAGGATATATGTTGATTCCATAATTTGCTTGGATTATTCTATTCATGACATTAGGTTATTACTCATCCTGAATATCTTGATTTACCTGAGAAACTTGACTGATTATACATGATATCTACCTGATAACTATTGTCCATGTTACTTAATTGCTGGGAAAATATTATTACACGATAACAACACCCGCATGTTATACTTGTTATATATTCCTGTTATACCGGTATCTTGTTCCTTGATATTATATATTCTTATTATACCGGTATCCTGTTCATTGATATTATATATTCCTGTTATACCGGTATCCTGATTACGTGTTGATATTATTACCGTGACTACCACCGAGTTATCCCAGTGATTTAAGTAACATGCATATTAAATAATCCTGATAAAATAAAACATGATATTAAAAAACTTACACTGGGATTGGGGAGATTGATGGAGGAGACAGCGTCCGTATTTTGGGTGGACCTAGGATTTAGGTTGCGCAGCCGAAAGAGGGTTCCACTGCAGGGTTCCCGTGGGGTGACTGGCACCCCGTCATGTTTCCTGTTATACATGTTATACATGTACCTGTTCCTGTTTACATGTTCCTGACTACCTTGCGGTAGGTCCTGATTCAGCGCCAGGAGTCTGGGCCGTGGTCCCGGGTATGCACGGGACCCACCTAAAGCATGGACAATGTTTCCGACCGATCAGTTTCAATAATCTAGGGCATCGATTGGCATGTGTGGTAGGCGTAGTATGGGTTGCGTCTATTACGGGTGACAATTGGTGTTCGCTGACATAATTAATAATAAACTGTTGATGCTTTGTGACTTGACTGTAATCACTTGGTTGTATATTTATATATCACTATGTTATACACATGATTGTAACCAGGACCAGATTCATGACCAGACTTGGATACCAGCCTAGTGTCATGTGATAGGTTACACATATTGACATCAGTTGCTTGTTTACTATTGCGATAGTTGTCTTCTGTCTTTATTTATGTTGATTATCAGTTATATTACAGTGCAGTCATTTATCTTGTTATTCAGTCTGTTATATCTGCAGTTGTTCTTTCTATTATTTATGCACATTGTTCTTCTGCACGAGCTTTTTCCTTTTACACACACTCTCACCATGGTCGCTTTCTGACGACCCTGGATTTGCACGTTCAGATATTGGACGCTTGTTCTATTGTGCAGGTGTTCGATGAGATGGTACGCTTTGCGAGGAGCTTGAGTCCCTCTCTGTTTCTGGTATCCTCATTTCTGTTATATTCCTGTTACTTTCATGATTTTCCCTTTACCACATTCAGCTGCCATTTTCTTGTCATTATTCATCTGCTATCATTGTGATTGTCATGGATATGTATTATTGCAGTGATCGATGATTATTATAGTTCTGATTTATAGCTTGTTCAGGCTAATTTAGGCTTAGCGTGTATATGTGGGGTATTTTCCTCGCGTATATACGTCGCCGACCTTCGTCGCGACTCCGTTTTCGCGGATTTTGGGAAGCGGGGCGTGACACCAACCCTCTAAGCATTTGATGGGAAAGGTTCACTGAACCAACACATCTACTATTTCAAATCCCAAACTGGGAATGTGGTAGATAACGACGCCATCCTAGCGCGTTTGTTCATCGGCACCCTAAAAGGGCCGGCCTTTGAATGGTTCATGAAGCTCCCAGAAGGTTCCATCAAGAACTGGGGTGATTTGGAGAAGCTTTTCTTAACACGCTTCTTTGAAGATGACTCGGAGGTCAACATGCCTACCCTTTTAGCCACCAAGCAGCGAAAGGGAGAGTCCGTTAAGTCTTTCGTGGAAAGATTTCGGAACGTGGCACTCCGATGTCCGAGCGGTATGACCCAGGTTACCCTGGTGGAAACATGCCGCCACAATCTCCAAACCTCACTCCTTACTCAAATAGGAGTTGCTGAAAGCCGCATCTGGAAGCAATTGGTCCAGCAGGGTGAACAGGCTGAGGAGATTGTCGCCCGCGTCAGAGCGGAAGAGGGTAAGCCCAGGCCTGAGAGGTCAACAAGGCGTGCGCCAGACACATCCCTCCAAGCCAAAAGGAAGGATAACTTGACAGCAGAGACCAAATCCCCTGTTAAACCTCAACCGGTCAAGGGAAGTGGCTCTTCAAGCCAACCACGGGCCAACAAGCAGTATTCCTTCAAGGATGAACATGTCGACTCGCTCTTCAAATTACTCAACAAGAGCAATCGACTGAAGCTTCCTGAAGCTAGGCGCCCCGAGGAAGTCGGTAAAATCGACAATCCCCGCTACTGCATGTACCACAGGATGTTGGGACACCCTACCAAGAGCTGTTATGTCTTCAAGGACATCCTTCAGGCCCTGATTGACGCGGAGGTATTAAAACTCCGACCAGAGCAGAAGAAGGTGACGGCTAATATGATGTCAGTTCTCCAGTTTGGGAGACAACCCCCAACACCCTTTGGAGTAGTCCCTATCCCAAGAGGAGAGCTAAGAATGGTCAACACAGATCCTCACCAGCAGTAAGAAAGGGCCTAGTACCTGTTCTCACACCTCAGGGAGAAGTCATGTGGGTTCACCCCGACCTTGTTGATGGCCAGCAATGGACTACTGTAACCAGCAGGAAGTCCAAAGACAAAGCAAAGGCTTCATCCTGCAACATGGTGTGTGTCTCCTCTCGAGAAGCGAAAACTGATATTCCCCCGCTGACTGACTGAGAAGAGGAGACAATAGTTCTGGCCGCAGAACCCAGTCAGCTGGTGGTAGAAACCCGTTCGGGGCAGCCATATTTGAAAAAATATGGCGAAACGGCGGTAACTCCTCCAAGACCCGCTGCAGAGCCAGCCAAGCCCCCCACGAAGCAACCCGGGGAGAAACAGAAAGAACTTCGGTTTTCTCGAGTTCTTTCAAAAGACATAGCGGAAGGATCCACGGCACCTTACCGCTTTGATGTCCTGGCTCAGTTAGCCAACATTCCAGCACGGATTACTCTTTATGAGCTTCTCAGGTTATCAAAGTCGACTAGAGAAGCTCTACAAGAAGCTCTGGCTAATGCTGAAGTCATGACCCAGCTACCAAAGGAGGAAGATGTAGAGGATTGCCTCCACGCCTCTCAAAATATTCCCTGCATCACCTTCACGGCAGATGATATGCAAGTCAAAGGGAAGCATGATCGACCCCTTTACTTCGCAGGATATATTGTATCATCTGAAGTGAACCGCATTCAGGTGGATCTAGGGTCCGCATTAAGCATCATGCCTCGCCGGGTCATGCAACATCTGGGCATTCCTACTCATCGTTTGAGCCCTACCCAGACAACCATCTATGGGTTCAATGCCAATAGTACCCGTCCAATGGGGAAGGTCAAGCTCAAATGCCAGATTGGAAGCCTAAAGTCGGAAGTGATATGCTACGTCATTGATGCCGACACTTCCTATAACCTACTGTTGGGGCGGCCGTGGATTCACCGCAACTCCATCGTTCCCTCTACTCTCCACCAAGTAATAAAATACATTGACGGGAGTAGAAAGGTGCGAACGTTGATTGCCTAGAGGCATCCGTTCAGGGAGTGGAGAATTATTTCACAGATTCCCTCCTATATCAGGAATCTGTGGAAATAGATGAAGTCCTGCAACCAGAGGAACCAGACTCTGGCAATGAAGCCGACACCGAGCTGGAGGAAGATGAGTGTGTGTGGGAGCTAGATCACCTGTAACGGGCATTAATAAGCCCGATGTTGATAATACCTTCGCCGATGATGTAGGCAGTTGGTACATTAATGAAGAAGTAGATTTAGCGTATTTTTCTGTGTTTGCTTCTGATTCAGTGCCGTCAGACACTAGTACCGACGTGGATGACGATCTCTGGTCGGCAATGGATGCTTTGACATCGTTGCATGTACCAGTGAAATCGTCCTTTGAAACATGTCGGAATGTCGGCGATGCGCAACAATCAATATTCATGGTTCCAGCGAGAAGGAAGGGCCAAAGACCAATTCTTTTCGGACGAATTGAATCCGAACCAATGAATCATGAAGAATCAGAAAGCGAGCAGGAATCCCCTCAGTTTGGTCATTATGAGCCAAAGACACTCAGAATGATGAAAAACATGGGGTATGACCTAACCAGCAGACTCGGGTTGAACTTCGGCAAAGGAAGGAGAACGCTACTTCGCTCCTTTGTGCCGAAAGGAAAAGCCCCCGATTATTATCATCAGACGAGGGGTTAGGCTACGTATCAACTCCGGCTCCATCAGCCTCTGATTCTCAAGAATCGTCAGGTCACAATTACTTTTCAGGCACGTCATCATGGGAGTCAGATGCTAGTGTCGGCAACATCTTCAAAGAACTTTCAGTGAACATGGTTTCAACAAGCCACCTGGAAGACGGAGATGAAGAAATGATCCAATTCGATACAGATCCTTGGATCAAACATTTAAATACTCTCTAGGATACCCGCTTTGAACAGCGAGAGCCACCCACAGAAGACAAGGTTGTTCAGATCAATCTGGGGGATGAGGCTAATCCTAAGCCCATCTTCATAAGTGACGGCCTGTCACCTTCGGAGAAAGAGGATCTAATATCTCTTGTTCAAGAGTATATAGACGTCTTCACCTGGAATTACGAAGACATGTCCGGACTTGATCCTCAAGTGGCTATGCATCGCCTCAACATCAATTCGGACGTAAAGCCTATCAAATAACAGCAGTGACGATTCCGCCCAAAGATAATGGAGGCGATTCAATCAGAAGTCAGAAAGCTTATAGATTCTGGCTTCATCAGGGAAGAACAACACCCCGACTGGGTAGCCAACATCGTCCCCGTTGCCAAGAAAAATGGAAAGATCCAGATCTGCATTGACTTCCGTGATCTAAACGAGGCCTGTCCCAAAGACGAATTCCCATTGCCAATCACAGATGTCATGATTGACAATACTTATGGATTCGAACGAATGTCCTTCATGGACGGATTCTCAGGATATAATCAAATCAAAATGTATCCTGATGACGAAAAGCACACCTCCTTCAGAACACCACTAGGGTCTACTGCTACACCGTCATGCCCTTCGGACTGAAGAATGCAGGGCCAACATATCAAAGGGCCATGAATGCCATTTTCCATCAACACATGCGCAAAACGGTGGAATGTTATGTTGATGACATTGCCGTAAAAAGCCGCGCTAAAAGTGATCACATAGCTGATCTAAAAGTTATCTTCGACATCATGCGGGCCCATCAGTTGAAGATGAACCCTACCAAATCCTTTCTGGGGGTGGCTAGCGGCAAGTTCCTAGGGTTTGTAGTGACCTCCACAGGAATTCATTTAGATCCGGAAAAGATTCGCGCTATCCAGGAGATGCAACCTCCGAGGAATCTCAAGGAACTCAGAGGATTGCAAGGACGACTGGCATACATCCGCAGGTTTATCTCAAATCTCTCCAGAAGATGCCAACCCTTCGCTAAGCTGATGAAGAAGGGTGTTTCGTTCATTTGGGACGACGCTTGCCAACAAGCATTTGGGGAAATCAAGCAATACCTCACACAACCACCAGTCCTTGCAGCTCCGATATCCGGAAAATCTTTCCTGATATACGTCCGATCAATGGATCATTCTTTGGGAGCTCTACTAGCCCAGAATGATGATCAAGGACGAGAGCAAGCGATCTACTATCTGAGTAGAACAATGATCGGAGCCGAACATCGGTATAATCCGATCGAGAAGGAATGTTTGGCATTAGTGTTCGCCATTCAGAAAATGCGACACTATCTGGTAGGCCAAACTATAAACGTCATATCAAAAGTCAACCCCCTGAGGTTACTTATGACTAAGCCTTCATCATTGAACGGCCGGCTGGCAAAATGAGCCATATTGCTATCCCAATATGAGATGCACTTTTTACCACAAAAGGCTATTAAGGGACAAGCGTTGGCGGATTTCCTAGCTGAGCACCCAGATCCGAGGGCAGCCAAAGTCTACGAGGATCTCCCAGATGAAGTGGCCGATGTCTGTTTGATTCAGACAACGTTTGAAAGTCAAGTGTGGCAACTCTTCTTTGACGGTGCATCCAGAACAAGCCCAAAAGGACACATAGTAGCGGGAGTAGGAGTAGTACTCGTTTCGCCACAGAACTATATGATTCCCCGAGCCGTCTCGCTAACTGAGCCTTGCTCCAACAATGTGACGGAGTACAACGCTCTTTTGATTGGGATGCAGTTCGCCGATGAGATTGGCGTTAAAATCTCGAGGCATACGGCGACTCTAAACTCATCGTCAGCCAAGTTCGCGGGGAGTACGAAGTCAGACATGAGGACCTAGTATCCTACTATAACGCAACTATCCACATGGCCGAGAGGTTCACAAACTTCTACATCGATCATGTACCGCGCAGGCAAAATGCGCATGCAGATGCACTCACATCCCTCGCGGCCTCCTTAGCTCTTCCAGCTGGAGCAATGGAGAAGATATTCGTCTACAGCCATGACCTGTATTGCCCGAGAATTGCTCTCGAGGACTATCATAAGTCAAAGGGAAGTCGTCACGGCAAAGAAGCACTTGAGTCATCAACTGGTCCGGAGCTTAGAGATTGGCGATTCCTCTATATTGATTATGTCTTATACGGCATCTTGCCTGAGGACACCAAAGAAGCGGCTGCCATCAGAAGGAAAGCCCCCAAATTATACTATAATGCGATTACGCGAACATTGTATCGTCGATCGCATGACGGGATCTTGCTCCGCTGCCTTTCACAAAAAGAGGCACAGGAAATATTGAAAGAAGCCCATGACGGTATGTGTGGAGCTCATCAACCTGGCCTAAAATTTGCATACCGACTCCAAAGGTTGGGTTATTATTGGCCCAAGATGATTGCTGACGTCGTCACTTATGCCAAAAGATATCACGCCTGCCAAGTGCATGGCGATTTCATCCATCAAGTATCAGGGTACCTTCACTCTACGACCTCTACCTGGCCACTTGAAATGTGGGGGATGGACGTAGTTGGCCCTATCAGCCCGCCGTCATCAAAAGGACATCGGTTTATTTTGGCAATAACCGATTACTTCTCCAAATGGGCCGAGGCCATTCCTTTAAAGGAGGTAAAATCGTCTAACGTGACCAAGTTTGTGAAACATCACGTTATTTACTGTTTCGGCATACCTCGGCGAATTGTCCATGATAATGGACCCCAGTTCATCAGCCAGGCTTTCTAGAAATTCTGCGCTAAGTTCAGAATCCAGAGTATGTCCTCAACGGCATACTACCCGCCGCTAATGGTCTCGCAGAAGCTTTCAACAAGACCATTGGCAAGCTCCTCAAGAAATTCGTCTCGAAAAGTCAACGTGATTGGGACGACAAGCTGGGTGAATGCTTATGGGCTTACCGCACAACTGTGCGAACCCCAACTAAAGCTACGCCATTTTCTTTGGTCTATGGGTGTGAAGCCGTGCTTCCACTCGAAGTCCAAATTCCATCTCTACGCGTCGCCCTGACAGCAGAGATGACAACAGAGAAGAAGCATCGACAGCGACTCCAAGAATTGGAGGCCTTAGACGGTAAGCGTCTGCAGGCCCAACAGCAAATCGAGCTTTACCAAGCTTGAATTACCAGAGCCTTCAACAAGAAAGTTAAAATGCGAACTTTCAAGAAAGGCGATCTTGTCTTAGCCGTCAGAAGACCCATGGTAATGACGCACAAGACGAAAGGAAAATTCCAGCCCAAATGGGAAGGGCCATTTGTAGTAGAGTTAGTCTACTCAAATGGGTCATATCGTCTCATAACGTCAAATGGCGATACTCTCATGATGCCGATCAATGGCAGATTTCTAAAGAAATACTATCCTTAGATAGTGTTCTTCCACCGATCAAGTTAAAAATACACCTCTGATCAAAACAAGAAGAGCTTCTTCATTAACATCCGACGCCTCCAACGGCTAAGGATAGAGGAAAATGTTGGCTTCTAATCCCAACATAAATCTTCGATAACTCATCATGCTGAGGGGAATAGCATGGCTAGCCCAACTCAAACGGTAGTTGGTAAAGGCATATCAAACCCGTTGACAGCTGAGGATTTGCTAAAAATCCTAAGGGACATGTTCCCATTTGATCTGACGCCTCCAACGGCTAAGGATAGAGGAAAATGTTGGCTTCTAAGCCCAACATAAATCTTCGACAACTTATCATGCTGAGGGGAATAGCATGGCTAGCCCAACTCAAACGGTAGTTGGTAAAGGCACCTCAAATCCGTTGACAGCTGAGGGTTTGCTAAAAATCCTAAGTGGACCTGACTCCACTCCCCCTTCAAAATCCCTCACCAATTCTCATCCACAGAATGGTAGGTCTACGAAATACAGCCGTTGCCAAGTTAACACTATACCTCTGGCACTTCAAACTCCACTTGCCAACTCTCATTAATAGAATGGCAAGTCTTCAAAATTGCTCATATCGCGAATCCAAATTTGTCAAGTTAACACTATACCTCTGACATATATTTTTAAACCCCACTTGTCAATTCTCATCAATAGAATGACAGGTCCTCAAATTGCTCATATCGCAAATCAATTTCTGTCAAGTTAATACCTCACCTCTGACAAATTACTGTTAAGTTAACACTATACTTCTAAACAGTACATCGAGTTTCTGTCAAGTTAACATTACACCTTTGACAGTCACCTTCTTTCAGACTTCCATATCGAAACTGAAATGAACGATGCCAAGTTTAATACTACACCTCTAGCATCCAGGTCATCACCAAGTTCAACAATACACTTATGGCCATGACTTTTCCTCAGACTTCCTCGCTGAAGTTGAGATGACTAATGCCAAGTTCAAAATTACACCTCTAGCATTATCCTTATTGTCAAGTTAAACATTACACCTACGACAGTGACACTCTCAGTTTTTCCAAATGAAAGCTGAAATGCTTCTGGGTCAAGTTAATATCGCACCTCTGACTTGCATCCTTGTCAAGTTAACATTACACTTCTGACAAGACTTCATTCAACCCGTTAAGTTAATATCACACCTCTAACGGTAAAGACTTTCCTAGATTCCCCGCGAGTCTAGTCTCACTTATTATTCTCCTCAACAGAACAACAAGTCTACCCAAAGACATTGTTAGGTTAACATTACACCATTGACAGTGTCTTCATCAACTCTCCAGTTGAGCTCACCTTCCCTGGGGGCACCAATTCAACCTGTTACTTTCTTTTATAAAGTAGCAGGTCCATCAAAAATTGTCTTATCTCTGTCAAGTTAATATCACACCTCTGACAGCATTGTGGGGTTCCTGAAATAGGATCTTTTCTCCACAAAATTTGACTTGTTAAAATTTTCATCATAGTTTTGATAAGCCAAAGATCCTTTGCTTCTATGTGTCTGACCAAAAAGAAACAAGAGAGTTCAAGACAATAGATGAGGCAAAAAGAAAAGTGTCACTTTTATTTATATCTAACATATGAAAGTGATACAAAACGCTCTCTTATTCAATAAGATTGAGCGTTACAGATAAAGAAGTACAAAGAAGTCTCTCTCTCAGAAGGTTGCACTCACTCCTTAAAGCTGCGTTTGATTCCAAGTACAAGATGTTTGGAAGGGCGCCAAAGTAGGGTCGGACATTGTGGCAACGATCAGAAGCTGGTTGCACCACGATGCATGATGTAAACATCAAAAAAGTCTCTGGTTGACCGAGAACAATGGTGTTTCTTGAGATCGAATGGCAGCAGAATCCTCCGATCCTGCTGGACCATCCGAAGTGGCAGGATACGATCCCTCGTTGATGAACATCTCTTCCACCAGAAAGTTATCCAATGAGCATATAGCTTTCCTCGATGTCACTTCTGGGGTAAAGAGGAGGTTTTGAGACCTCACAGGGGATATTACCCACCACTATATCCACCGCAACCCCCGCCGCCATACTCACTCTGACCATGCCATGCCAGCAAGCATGACTGGTGCATTGAATCCATGAGATCTTGGCGAGGGTTAAGTCCCCGTCAGGGATCATGATTTCTTCCCTTGTGGACGACGGAGATCGTGATTTCTTCCCTTATGGACGAACATCGAACAAGTTCGCCAACCGAAATATTCTCCCAGGGGCCCAACGAACAAGAAAAAGGATGATCAAACTTACCTGCGAGAAGCAACAAAATTAGAAGATCTAAGCTTAGTATACTTCAACAGAAAAACTAAGTGACAGACACAGTTATTGCTGAAATCGCCAGATGCAGGAATGACCCGCGCAGCGAACATCTGCGGCGGCAGAAACAGACGCGATCAAACCTGTGACAACATACAGAGTTCGACCACAGTTTTGTACCCGCGTCTAAAATATGAGACTCAGAGAGAATCAGACGCGAGAATTGCCATCTCCCTGTTGGATGAACAGGAGTTACAAGATTCAGGCCTGAGACCTCCAGTCTGAATTGAGATTCTCCCAAGTTGACAACCTCAAGACGCCAACTCCATATGCAGAGCCTGCGGCCAGGTGTCTAAATCTATTATACTGGCGTCCAGAGAAGTTTAAGTCGATGACGCAAATTCCAGAAAAGAAATGCACCAACTAAGACTTCATCCAGATGATAATATCTCTTTAAGAGATATCAAAATTCAAACCTGGTTAGGTTAAAAATGTCATGGCAAACCAAGAAGGCGTACCCGCAGAGGCCTCTATTAAAAGTTGAACTCTCTGCATCGAAGCACGGACATAAAAGGTGCTTAAGGAGACGCTTTCTGTTATTGAAATTACTTGACAGTGGTAATCTTCTGAAGAGACCAAACAGAAGCATGAAAGCTCTGGGTTATCTTCATCCATGGAGGCAAGCCCCTGGTAAAGTCATTGAAGGGAGAAGATGGAGTCTCTCAGAGCACTCGCTGTTAAAAGAGAATAGTCCAAGTATGGGACTGCTAAAGGAAGGGGGTAAGCCCTATTTATAGGCAGCCCATAATAACCATGATTAATGGTTCATTAATTAGAACCGTCGACCTTAATGATCGCACGACTGTCAAAGCCCAATGGAAGGCTGACGCGTGGAGCGTCGCTTCGGGAAACATCGAAGACGCTGGTCTCCAACCGCCAGCGCCGGTTTGACATTAAAAGGCATTAACGCCTAAGCCCAATGAAGAACCGACGCGTGGACAACCGCTTCGGGAAACAACGGATGATGCGGGTTCCCAATCGTCAACGAAGACTTGACGTTTGAAAATCGCATAGGATCTTTATGATAGGCTACACATAACACCTGAGAAGTTGCGCCAAACGCAGATGTGAGAGCCGCGTCCAGAGGCTCGCGCCTCTTTTTCAAAAAGTGGCGCCCTCCTTCATTCCAAGTTAGAAGACCCTTCGCGTCTCTTGGATGACTCAAAGTTGCTCCGCGTCTCTCAGACGATTCCAGGTTGCGTCCATCAACAAAAGGGACCCATTCTGGGGGTCTCGGTGGGAAAGCACATAAAGCTGCGTCCCGAAGCTTATATCTTCAGCAGAGAAGGCCTATCACCTTCACAAGTGTCTTGGAGCTGCGTCTACATGGATGATGATGGGTCTTGCACCGGGTCTCAGCGTCGCGTCCCTGACTGCGTCAATTTTAAGGGGCGTAAGACCACATTTTTAATGTATCCTGAACTCTGCGTCTGGATAAAGTTAAGGATTGCGGCCAGTGAATCACACTCAAAACTGCGTCCTTCACGTCCGCTTGAACCACGTCTTCACTGGCAGGTCAGAATCGCGTGCCTCAGAGCCGCGTCTCTTTTTATGAATCGACGCTGCGTTTCATCAAAAGAACTTAGTTTTACCTAAGTTCAGTATTGACAGTCAGTAGGGGAGCACAACCAAAATCTGTGATTGAGAGGTTGGATTCATCTACAGTGGGGCAATGAAGGTGGAACAAAAATTTCAACGACTTTTATTATTCAAAAATGATAAAAGTAGATACAAACACTCTTGGTGAATAGAGTGTCCTTTTCTTTACAAAAAGAAAAGAAGGAGAAGGCTAAAAGTCCTGGTTCGCCAAAGAACGGATTTGTTCTCTGAGGCGATGCATCTCATGTTGACGCGCCTTCTCAGCTTCCATGAGAGCTTGGGCCCTCAGATCCTCCTCGGATAAAAATCTCTTCGCTTGTACTCAGAGGGATTCCAGCTCGGAGGAGTAAACAGAGAGATTTGCTTCAACTTACACCTTGGCAGCCTCTAACTCCGCTAGCCTCTTTTCAGAAGTAGCAAGCTTCTGTTCATTAATAATAATCAAAGCCTCAGCTCTGGCTATAGCAGCCCGAGAGTCAAGGATAGCCTGCTTCGCAGCCTGCATGATCATCTCGGATTCCTTTGACTCGACCGTTAGCTTTTGATGATCAGCTTGGAAACCTTCGAGAAGACAGGTCCTTTCGGTTATCTTCTCTTCCACCTCTCTTCGTTCTTGCTCTTGATCAGCAAGGAGCCTATTCAAGGTTGCCCGGGCCTCGTGAACTGAACCGGTGTCCTCCAAAGACTTAAGCTCTTTCAGATCACTCCCCAACTGCTCCACCAACAGCAGACACGCCCTAGCCTATGAAGGACCTCCAGTATGACCGATATTTTCGATCAAATTCTCAAGAAGCATTCGGGCAAATTCGAAAGAACTGCCCCCAGAGAGAATGAGATCAATACACGATCGCATGGAAGCAAAGAACTGCTGCACCATTTGACGTGTCAGTTCTTCCATGATATCTCCGGCCGAGGAAAATTCCGCTGACGTGCTCCCAGACCCCCTTTCTATCACAGGGCGAGGGATGGGAATCAACTCATCCTGTGCAGGAGTAGGATCAACCACAGGCGCGACAGAAGCTGAGATGGTCACCGACGCTCCCGGGGCGGTTGCCGTCATAGCAGCCTCCACGGCGACTGAAGTAGCAGCGAACCTGGCTTCGCCGGAACCCTCAGTCGAGGGTTGAATTGTATTACCTGCGGGCTCAACGCGGGCTGCCTCTGCTGAGTCCATGCTGACTGCTATGTCCTCTGCCTGAGCTTCCTCAGCACTCTCTGTAAAACACCAGAACATCAGTCATGACGATAAAAGGAAAATATTCAAGGCATCAACATTTCCTTACCTAGCTGAGGGTCCAAAGATGGCGAGTTCTTAGGCGAATCCTGCAGGTGGAAGTCTCCCTGACTTCGATGATTGCCCTCTCTTGAGGCATCCCAGTAATAGGAGCCTCAACTCTATCCTGCTGGGCCAGCTCCTGTATCATCTCCTCGATCTGAGAGGAAGCAGTGGCCTCGCTAACCATGACTAGCCCTGTGATAAGAAGCCAAATGAAAAAGAAAACGTCAAAATCCTTTTCCTAGTTAAAAGGATGAGTTAGGAAAAAGGAGAACCTTCAGCAGCTTCAGCAGGAATAACTGCCGCTGGTGGTGACGCCGTTACCGGCTCACACCCATATATTTCCTCCTCCGAGATGTGTGAGAATTTACTCGGATCAGGAGGAGCGGGTTCATCGCCAAAGTCGACCTCATCGCCTGAATCATACCCTTCTTCTTCAGATGAAGAAGACGATAGTGCAACGCGAGAAGCCTCGGCAACCGGGGCCTTGCCACAAAATACCCCAGTGGTAGAGCTGGGGTCAACTACCCGAGGACTAGGGATTAATACACTAGGGGACCCAGGCTGTTGTGCCCCATCCCTCCTCTCGTGAGCTGAGGAAGACCCGGGCTGAGTTGAGACCCCTGGAATCTCAACATCACCTCCGCTCATTATGTCGACTTCAGGCTGCTCATCCTCGTCAGTGGCGATGGGTTTGTCAGCGAACTCCCCTTCTTCTAAAATCCTGGGGCCCCTGCTGCGCAACCCACGGGTACGGACTAAGGAGGCGTCATCCTCATCTTCCGATTCTTCCCTCTGTTCCTCAACACCAGAAGGGATGTCTTCGGACGGAGAAACTGCGGCCGCCAAATCTCTCCGGACCTTCTTGGGGGCAGGCTCAACAGTGGAAGTAGAGCCTTGAGGACGCTTACGCGCCACCTGTCGACCCTTTGCTGCTCGCGGCTCCTCCCTTGATACCCTTCTGGTCTCCTTCAGAGCCTTCCGATACTCCTCAACGCCTCGTGAGCGTTTGTTGTACAGCCTTTTGGTTCCTTGGGGGGCAGACGAAAAAGCGCTTCCGTCCCTCCAGCCACACTATAATACCAAGCCCGAGCACCTTCAAACAAGTTCCCACTGAAGGCGAGTCGAGCATTGGGGTTACCGACATACAATTGATCATAGCCGAACTGTCGGGCGAAGCGATTCGGCATGTACAGCTTGATCGTGCACGAATTTCCTTATCGGAAAAGCACATACCCAGGCTGAATATTGACCAACCACCAGAAAACTCCCGATGACAGCCTCGTGAAGTCATCCGGGCCCACGAAGTCAGCAAGTTTATCCCCAAAAGATGCACCAGCAATCTCGGGGAAGCAGCGATTGAGCTTGTAGTTCGAAGCAGCCAGAATGCACTTCCGAATGAAATACATATAAGTATTACACCAGCTTGAACCCTCCAGCCGCTGTACGAAAGGGGTAAACCCCTCACTTCAAGACACCGGCGTCATCAGGGAGGGACAGTGCATAACGTACCAAGCCATTAGGTACGTGTAGGGAAGCTCAACCCGAGGGTTGGGACGCTTTACCGTCGGCCTCCCCTCTGAGTCGACAATCGGCTCACCCTGGGAGTCGACAACCTTCTATACCCTGCACAGACTCTGAGTTAAGGCCCGCAACCCGCTCTGAATACCGGCCTCCATGGCCGGGAGGAGGGCTATGGGCCTACCATAAGCCAGGAGCACCGCCGGGTACACTACGTCGGCAACAATCACTTCATGTGGCAGTGTCGGCACCACACAGCGCTTCAACCACAACATTAAGAAGCCCGCCAACAGTGCTCGATTGGAGATAGGGGTCCGAGCTTGATGATGGAAACTTTCGAAAACCGTGTCAGGTTTGAAAGTATCCTCATTCGACTCCGTGGTGTAGGAATCTACAGAAGCCTGAATCCTATCGGCAATCTCCTCGTCGGAGCTGGGAGCCAGTCAGGTTACTGGATGGTCTTTCTGATTGACGCCATTAAACAAGTAGCTTGCCCAAGACAGCTGCTTGACTCCCCTTGCCCTCCAAGAGGTTATCTGGCCGCAAATGTAGAAGTGACATAACACCTCCTAATAAGTCTCGTACACTCGAGGAGACGCTTTCTTCAAAAGGTGAAGCTCCTCAGTGGTCGAGACGTATTTCTCATAGGGAGAGTCCCCCATTACCAGCCCCGAGACTTCGTACAACTCGTGCAGGGCAAGACCCATCTCTCCGACCGGAGTGAAGAATGTCCCCGTCAGAGGATTGTAACGCTCCAGGATCCCAAAGAAGTTTTGAGAACTTGGTGGAATACCATACTGCACGGCCCTGACCGCTTGGTACAATTCCACATGCTCCAACAGGCCTCCAAGATCGGCAAGGACGAAGCTCACCATCTTGCCCCACCAATACTTCTCAGTGGAATGGATCCACCCGGGCTAATAGAAGTCGACCGGAAAATCACCCCCCACTTTCATGAATGCGTTGAGGAAGGTGGTGCCGAGTTTAGGAGTTTCTCCTACTGGGTGATTGGTCCTCAACAGCCCGGGAAACAGGCCGAGAGCCTCCTTATCATGACCAGCATGATATACCTTCTTGGAGCCTAGGTTGCCGAGAGTAACCTCAGGGACGGGTCGGGAAAGCTCCCATGTCAGTTTTCGAGGGACGGACATGTGCTGGAGATAAGATAGTGGATACATCCTCTCCATGTTCGGAAGAAAGAACCTTCTATCCCCTATCTGACGGAG
Source organism: Agave tequilana (assembly GCA_038442645.1). Classification (NCBI taxonomy): domain Eukaryota; kingdom Viridiplantae; phylum Streptophyta; class Magnoliopsida; order Asparagales; family Asparagaceae; genus Agave; species Agave tequilana. Next base: position 73,203 of record JAVJIF010008296.1, on the reverse strand, counting down.
CCATTTATAATCTCCGTCATGCAAAGAATAGCCGCCCTCGCTAATGTGGTCTCCAAAGAAGAAAGCAGGCTTCTCTATCGGAGCGCGAGCATTCGTTGTGAATGTCGCGTCAGTCATAAGCTCCCGAAAGGTTACCGCGTCAACATTGGAGAGCCTCTCCCTTCGCTCCTTCGACTTGTCGGCAGTCACAGGAGCAGTCCTTTGCAGCACAAAGGTTAAATCACGGTCAGCACCACCTATGTGCCCGAAGTGGCGCCTCTTGGAGAGTGGGCTGGAAGAGTGTCGCACTGCATAAGAGAATGACACTTGATCAGAAGTCTAAACGAAAATGATTATGTTTCTATAATTCAGACGCAGAAGAGATACTGGATGCAGAAATTATCAAAATCCGCGTCTGGACCTGAGGATCCGCGTCCAGACCTGAGGACCATGAGGCCAGCAGGGAGTCTGCGTTTTCAAAATCCAAGACTTATGAAAAATCTCTAAGTACTTGGACTCGGTGCAAGATTCATAAAAATCAGCGTCTGATGTCACAGAACGCAAGAATCAAGTCTGCGTTCGGATCTTTCACAATTAGAAACATTCTAAGTGATGACTCTGAAACGCAAGGCTTACTGGTGCCCTATGTTCAAAAAATAAGTACATCCTCAAGCGGATAAAAGGGGTAGGGTCATCAATCCTGCGCCTTGTTTGTTAACTCAAAGACCGCGTCTGGGAACCAAGCACGGTCTCGAATCCACGTTGGCGGTATTCTTTCAAAGAAGGGATTTTTAGGGTTATAAGAACTCCATAAACCCCTCTAATGGCGAAGATCAAGCCTGATGGCGTTATACCTGAGATAGGGGCTTCCTGCATGGAGGAACCGCCCCTTTGGGCCTCAGTGACGACCGCCTTCGATGATGAAGCAGTTCGCTTGGCCTTGGGTGCCATTGCGAATCAAGAATCTAATGCTAGACAGAAGAAAAGAGAACAAAGGAGATCCTTTTTCTCAAAACCCTAGCAAAATGCACCCGAAGACGAAAGAGAGACTAATGATGACTCTCTCGATGACTGTTTCCATTTATAGGCACAATGATTCGCAAAGATACGCGACGATTGGCTCGATTGACTCAACGACGAATCATCTTTTGACGCATGGATAGCGCATTTAATACAGCGTGAAGTTCGCACGCCAAAAAGAAGGTGTCCCGTCGGCTCCACAGGACACGTGGCAGTGCACTCATGGCATGGCATGGATTCGCACCCAACAGCCGCGCCTCTTCAATGGACGCATCCCTTCAGCACAACCATAGTTGCATTTAGAAAGTCGCGTCTTTACTCAAAAAAGATGCGTCCCTCCGAAGTTCGCATCCTTCCAATCCGGCCTAGCATCACGTCTGCCTTGTGGAATATCAGTCGCGTCTTTAAAGCAGTACTATCCCTGCGTCCCAAAAGAGCTGGCGTTCAGTCCTTACTTCTGCAAATCAGTTCAACAGTACACTGACACAAGCAGACGACCGTCCACTCCTGGCTTAAAAGTGCACCCACGACAGACTTAAAGCAATCGGGGAGGTTTAGACTGTGCATCTAAACACTCAACACGATCAACTTTGGTCGCTTCAAAGAGTTCCACAGTACACTCACGAAGACCATACTCCAGATAAGATCAAACTCGGAGTATTGACAGTCCAGTCACAAGGGTATGCTCAGCTAGAGTCCAAAGTAATTCGAAATCCGTCCCACTTAACTACGGAATATCGAAAACTTTGGAGGGGGTTCTGTAGGCTGTCTAAAAATCACTAAAAGACAAGCCATTGAAAAGCAGAATTTTGGCCGCGTCTCAGCAGCACCAAGGCGCGTGGGATGAAACCCGCGTCTCAGCCACTCCAAGGCGCGAGGGTCGAAACCCACGTCTCAGCAACACCAAGGCGCGAGGGTCGAAACCCGCGTCTCAGCCGCTCCAAGGCGCGAGGGTCGAAACCCGCGTCTCAGCCAACACAGCAGCACCAAGGCGCGAGGGTCGAAACCCGCGTCTCAGCCGCTCCAAGGCGCGAGGGTCGAAACCCGCGTCTCAGCCAACACTGCAGCATCAGGGCGCGAGGCTCGGCAGCCGCGTCTCAGCAGCACCAAGGCGCGAGGGTCGAAACTCGTGTCTCTGCAGCACCAAGGCGCGATGGTCGAAACCTGCGTCTCAGCAGCACCAAGATGCGAGGGTCGAAACCCGCGTCTCAGCAGCACCAAGGCGCATGGGTCGAAACCCGCGTCTCAGTTGTAACCGTCCCAGTTTCGGGGTCAATCATGGCCCACATAACGGGGAAGGTTAGCCCCCATTATGGAGTGTTTTTAGGAGGCACGTACGCCCCTGAAACCCCTATAAATAGCCCCGTCGCTATGAAGAAGGGGTCGAATCTTTGGTGAAAGGATTTCTGAGAGAAAAGAGAGAGAGTTAAGCCCTTCAGAAAACTTGCTGTGTTCAAGTTGCTCTTTGCCTATCTTCTCTTTGAGAGTTTTGGTAGACAGAGCTGAGTTACTCCATCTACCATCCGAAGAGGAGATCCCCTGAAAGTCTCGACGATCACCCGGTCAACGGAGAACAAGATTCACTCTCCACCGCCACTTCAAGAACCCAGCCTTAAACAAAGGAAGGATTCAAGACTCAACATCCTCCCTCCCTTGTAATCGGAATACTGATCTGTTGTAATCTTCTATCCAATCAAAAGAATTTTTACAATCGAATCCTCCTTTTTCTGACGCATACAATCGTGTGTCGATCTCAGAGCGGCGTTGGAACTGTTTGTGGGATCGTGTGTCGATCTCAAAACAGCGTGTAGATTGCTCGAGGAATCAATTTGGAGGAGTAGATTACTTTGGAAACTCTTTGAGGGTTTCGCGTGGAGATAAAGATCTTCTCTTTATCTAGTTTGTTTTATCTAACTTCATTTGTTTTCGCATTGCTTTGAGGAATCAGTTGAGAAGATGGCTGGAGAAAGTACGTCAGTGAGATCCATGAATCCACATCTAAGGATTGATATGGTGAAGTTCAACGGCACAAACAGCTTTGATATGTGGAGGTGTGAGATGATGGATCGCTGACGGCGTCAAAACTCGAAGACACTCTACGGTTGGAGAAGAAGTGCGCATCAATAATGGAAGAAGATTGGGGCAAGATGAACCGTTCATCGTGTGGCTTGATCAGGTCTTGTTTGACACAAGACATCAAGTATCATGTGTTACATGAGACATCTGCGGGGCAGCTGTGGGAGATCTTGGAGAAGAAGTATCTGACGAAAAGTATAAAATCGTGGTTGCAGTTGAAGAGTAAGCTTTATGGTTTTCAGATGCAAAGAAGATGCTCCGTCAAGAAACACTTGAATCGCCACATGAAGCTTCTTACAGATCTAGTTAATGTGGATGTGGAGACCAATGAAGAGGATAAGGCGGTAATTCTTTTGAACTCTCTTCCTAGGGAAGAGTATGAGACCTTTACTCTTACATTGCTCAATGGAAGAAAATATCTTAACTACAGTGAGATGTCTGCTGCTCTTGTGAGTTATAAAGTAAGGAGACATGATAGATTGTCTTCTTCGAGAAGCACAACAGCAGAGGCATTGGCGGTAAGAGGCAGAAGTTTCAATAGGAAGGGAAGAGATGATCAGGAAAGGTCAAAGTCCAGATCAGGCTTCAGAGATCTGAAGAGAAATCAGTGCACTTTGTGTAAGGAACTAGGGCACTGAAAAGTTGATTGCCCGAAGGCCAAAGTTAAGAAGATGGAGTCAAACACCGAGGCGAATCTCGCACAGGTGGATGGATCGGATGAGAACTCATCGATATTCTCTCTCTATTACTACTCCTACTGTTGATTTCTCAGATAAGGCTGAGTGGATCTTGGATACCGGAGCCACCTATCATGTGTGCCCGAACAGGGCCTAGTTTTCTAGTTTTGAGAAGCTAGATGGATGTTACACGGTCATGAGTGATAATCATCCGTGTAATATAGAAGGGATGGGTATAGTCCATATCAAGATGGAAGATGGGATAGTCGAGAATTGAAGGAGGTGAGGTATGTACCTCAACTCAAAAGAAATCTTATCTCTGTTGGCGCTTTGAAAGCATTGGGTCTTGTGATATCTGTACGAGATGGTATTCTCAAGATGATCAAAGGCTCGATGGTGGTGATGAAGGGCGTCCGCCGGGACAATCTCTACTACTTGAAGGGTAGTATGCAGATCAGGTGGAGACTTCTAGTACTTCGGAAGATGGTTGCACGAAGGTCTGGCAGGTGAAGGTCGGACATGGAGGTGAAAAGTCTTTGCAAGCTCCTGCAAAGAAGGGATCATTGGAAGGAGCTGCTACCTGCAACTTGGTTTGTGAACACAGTGTTCTGAATAAGAAGAAGGTGAAATTCAGCACCAGTACTCACCGCTCAGAAGGTCTTCTTGATTGTGTTCACGTAAGCGTTTGGGGACCTACTAAGACTGCATTGTTGGCCCAAAGGCCTTCCACCCTAGTTTTGATGATGATTAACTCATGTAGTTATGTTTACTAATATTCTTGTATTTTTAGTCTCAGATCTTATAACAAGATGATTAGTTTGGTGATAGCTTCAACAAGAGGTGTTTGGAAGCTTCACAAGTGATTCCAGGGCTCAAGTTTCAAGATCACACATTGCCTAGCCCATGGATGGAGTTTTGGATCGGGTCTACTTGAAGATGGAGATCGTCAAGAAGACTTAGGTATCCATAGTTTAGTTTAGTGCGTTTTAGATCAATTTGTAAAGCTTAGTATAGTTGATATGCTCAAGTGCACAAATACACACGTTTTATGTTTGGTTTTTGATTTTCATGAATAGTTGACCAAAACAAGTTTAAATTGATATATGTATAGTTGTTTCATTCTATACATGCATGCTTAACTTTTAAACAAACTTATTTTGACTTTCCTATTCATGTATTGAAAAATCCAAGTTTGATAAAAATACAAGATTTGGTTTTTGGTAAAAATGATAAGACACAAAAATAGTTCATATTGATTGATATTTGAGCTAAACTTTTTATCACATGTTTATATATCAATGCAAAATGATAAAACTATTTTTGGGTATTTTTATAAGACTTAAAAGATTTTTAGAAATATTTTTTACATGTGTTTCTGTCCCAGAACAGTGGCTGACAGGCCAGGTCGGCCGACCGCACGGGTCGACCGCACCTAAGGCCGGTCGACCCATGAGGTCGACCGACGTGCACAAGCTTGTGCACGTTTGGCAGACACAGGGACGGTCGGCCGGGCGACCGACCGGTCCAGAGAGCTCTGCTCTCTGTATCTGGGGGTCGGCCGGGCGGCCGACCGGATTGCCCAACGGTCAGAAATATAACTGTTGGCGGTCGGCCGGGCCGGCCGACCGCTAGCCTGTCAGGCTGCCAGATCAGCCTAACGGCTAGTTTTCTGTTTGGCCTATATAAACCCCATTTCTTTGGGATTTTGGCTAAGATTTTCAAGAGCAAAAATTCCTACTTTTCTGAAGTGTTTTTACAAGTTTTAAAAAGTGTTTTAAGTGCCAAAAGATCTATCTTATTTGTTTTTAAGTGTTTTGTTTATTTCAAAGAAACTAGATTTTGGGAATTGTTTTTGAGCAAAAATCTCTATATCATTTTTTGTGTTTTCCCAAGAGTTTTCTTTGATCAAAATACTTGTTTTCCACACTTGAGCTTATCATCTATCCTAATCTATTAGGATCTTGTTTTGTGGAAAAGAGAGAAAAGAGAAGTGTTTGAGGTTGATTAAGCCTCCAAGTTGTACAACCTTGTTCTAGTTGTATCCCTCTTTGGTAGAGGTTGATCGAGTGATTGGTTTGCTCCCTCTTTGGTAGAGGTTGAGGCTTATTGTTTGCTCCCTCTTGTGTGAGGTGGAGCTTGGTGTTTGTAACCCTCTTCGGTAGAGGTGTTTGTGGTTGTATTAGCTACGGGCCTACCCCTCGGTTGTGAGGTGGTGTTTGAGAGAGGAGTTAGGTACTCCTAGTGTTGTAACAAATCCTCTTTGGTAGAGGTTCCCTCGGTGGGAGATAGTAGATTGGAAATCCTACACGGTGGTGTAGGCGGGGATGTAGAGCAAGGTGCTCGAACCTCGAAACACATCTTGGCCTTTGCGTTTGATCCATTGTCTCTCTAACTCTCTCTCTTTACTTTGTACAATGCATCATTCATTCATATCTTATTGCTTGCATTTGTGCCTTGCATATTTCATATTGTCTATATCCATTATATGCTTGGTTGTTTGTGTGTGCCTCACTTGTACTTAACCACAAGAGCTTCACATAGCACCTCAACCCATATCTAGGGGAATCAAGAGGAGTTAGTCCAGAGCCTTCACGGGGAATTCGGCTACACTTGTTGGTTGTATTAAGTGTGTTGCAAGAATTATTTTAAGCTTCCGCATTTAGTGCATTTAGTTCACTAGATTAGCATTTACACCTATTCACCCCCCCTCTAGGTGTTTTTCAATTGGTATCAGAGCCAACGCTCCTGATACTTAGGCTTAACATCCTAGGAGTGAGATCCATTTACTTGCTAATCTATTGTTTGCATTTGCATATTTGTTTGCACACATATAGTTTATACCCATGGATTGCTTTTCACCTCCCATGTTCGATGTCTCCAACATTGACACATGGAAATATAGGATGTCCATGTATTTAAAGACCCTAGGATTGCATGTTTTTCTTGCGGCTACCAAGAAATGCTATCTTGGAAATCGCATTCATATAGGGGCCAATGCACAATCCCTTGAGGCCATTAGAAGCACATTAAATAAAGAATATCTTATGCTTGCTTCTAACTTTGATTCCGCATTTGCAGTGTGAAACATGTTGACAACCACAACCACCTCCAATCTTCAATTGCCAATCCAACCGGAGGAGTCTAGTGGAGAATCCGACTCACAATGCTTGATGGTCCAAGGGAATGACTCCCTTGAGGTACATTCGGAATCTCAACTAGATAGTGATGCTAGTTCTTCATGTGATGATCATATTGATGCCCATGCTTTGAATGAAGAACTATCTATTGTTTGTGAAAAATTAATAGAAAAATATAAGATTTTGAAAAAGAAAAGTCTAGAAATTGAAAAAGAAAATAAAAGTTTACATTCTAGACTTGATTGTGTTTTGCAAGAGAAGGTTAAGGTCTATAATGAAAGGGATTCATTGAGATCTCAACTTGATCTTGCACTTAAAGAAAATGAATTTTTGAAATCTAAAAATGATTGTGAAATAATTTTGAAGAAAAATGAAAACTTGTCTTCAAAAGTTAATTTTGTTTTAAAAGAAAATAATTCTTTAAAATTAAAAATTGCTTCTATTTCTAAGGATTTAGAAGATTGTTTAAAGAAAAATATTGTTTTGAAAAATGATATGTCTTCACATGTTTGCCATGCTAGGGTAGTTTCACACACTCCACCCATTGCATGCTCCACTTCTTCTTTGATTGAAAATGATATAAATTTAATTAAGAAGAAAATGGATTGTTTGGGCTCCACTATGAGCCAATGTGCCATGAACCACACACGTTTGGAATCCTTGGTTCGAAAGAAACAAGTTCCATCTTTTCATGCACACCCTCCACGGCATACACATACTCCTCACGGTCACCACCAACACATGTATGCTCATGTGTACACTTGTACACATTGTGGACGTAAGGGCCACCTTACTAAATTTTGCTTTGATAGATTACATGTTTCAAATTTAGCAAAGAATTTTGTTTTGGTTAGAGAAGGTACTAACCCCCATGGACCCAAAAGAGTATGGGTACCAAAGACCACCCCTCCTTTATTTGATGTAGGTGTGGGCTCTCACATGACGTGAGAGTAGCGGTACCTTGGAGTGGATGCGTTCCAAGCCTAAAGGAAAACATTTGGATGCATCAATTTTAAGGGAAGTTTGGTGGAGAAGACCACCATGTTTTGGAGACAAGGAGAGTTGCCTTCTAGGTTTTGATAACGATTCCTAACTCCTCTTTATTGTTTTCATGCTTTTAATATTCATTGTTTATAGTATGTTTCATTGTTTAGTGATTAGTATGAAAATGCCATGTTAATTAGATTCTTGACATACATGTATAGTATTTGAGACACCCATGTTTAATATGGATTATTATTTTGTGTTCTCATATTTGATTAGCTATCATGTACATCATAAATCTAAGAACATGTGGATATTTATAATAATCATGTTTATGTTTATCATGTTGATTTATATCTTGATTTTATACTTCATGTGTTGATTACATGTTTAGATGTTAGTTTTCATTAAGACTAGGATTTATACTTGTGCATATAGTGGGCCACAAATAAATCTATATATGTTTGGGTTTGATTTCTTATTTGAACCCATTAGATGTGCTAGTATAGTCTAGTTTTGATGATTCATACATTTTAAACTTGTATTCCCATTTTGGATTTATTTTGTAGATCATGTGTTTTACATTTCATGTATATGTACACTTTGCCAGACCTTAAGTTATACATGTATACCCTTTGAGTCATTTGCCTTTCATGCAAATCTATATATATGGACTCAATTGTATTTAGGGATATGTATGTATACTTTTGTGTTGACAATTCATACATATACCTTGAAATGAAATTTATTTTGGTGAAAATTTAGTTTTTCTTGATTTCGGGTTTATTTGTTTAACTTCATGTATATGTCTATTTTATCCAAATTATTATTATACATATATATCCTTTTTGAGCCACGTGCCTTAATGCATATATTTTGTGGACTCGTTGTGTTTTGGATATGTATGTATGCTTTAGTTTGTATAAGACATACGTATATCTTGAAGATTAAATAATTTTGATGATTTTCATTGTTTCAAGGAATTTTGAGCTTAATTGGAAATTTCATAATGCCATGTCACACATTACTTGTATACTCACCATTTTTAAAATATTTCTCATGAGTATGTTTTCATGAGCATGTATGGGCTTTATTGAATATTGAGTGTTTTTAAGTGCTATGTGATTTACATGTGTTTTTATGAAAATTATTTTTAGTTTATTCCTTACTTGAAGGATTTCGTACTAGTTAACAAAAAAATTTCCATTTTAACTAGTTCATATTCTTCATTTTGATATGAGTTATACCATGCTTTTATTGTTATGTCAATTGGTATCATTAAACTCTTTCAATTGGTATCAATCTTGATTCTTTTGTATGCTCATATGTGTTTATGTTGTATGCTTTCATTTCAATGGTATCAATGTCTATTGGTATCTATTTTTTTTCATACATATATGTTTTATTTGTGCCTACTATATTCCTATATCTTAGAGCACAAATATTTGTTTATGCTAAGCTTGAAAACCTTAATGATTATCCTATTTCAATTGATTACTTTTAAATTGGTATCAAGCCTAAGCATTATTTCAGTTTGTTTTTCATAAAGGGGGAGAAAATTTGACTTTCATATTTCAATTGGTATTTGATTTCCACTCCCACACTTTATGATTGGAAATTTGATGTTTATTTTAAGCATATGATATCACAATCAAATTGTTTATATGGCTTAAAAAGAAAAATATTCTCTTTTTGATATCAAGATGTCTTGTGTTTTAAATTGGTATCTAAAAATTTTGTTTAAAGAAAAATTCAAAGTTTTTGATTTATGTTGCCTATATGCAAGGAGAGCTTAACATCTCTTCTACATATAGATTCATGTTGAGTGTATCTTGTATTGAGGAGCTTGATAACTCTTCTTTATGTGATACACATGTGCAGGGGGAGCTTCACATCTCTCCTTATGCATTACATAATATGTGTTATGTGAATTGGGGCTTATCATCTCTTCTTCATATAATGCATATGTGTAGGGAAGTTAACTTAGCGTCTTCCTCTTCATGAATGTATATCGCATATATCATTTATTAATTGTTTCATGTTCACTTTAAATTGGTATCAAGATGCCCTTCATTGACATATAAGTTTCAATTGGTATCATATTTGAGTGTACATATTATGATTTGTTATTTACCCCTTATTTATATTACTTTTGTTTTAGACCAAAAGGGGAAGATAAGTTTGTTTTTGTGTTTTTACCGCTTTGTTGATGATTGACAAAAAGGGGAGAAAGATTTTGAGTTTATAAGATTTATATATGCATAGTTATGTTTTTGCATATATTAAGTTTAATTTAGTTTAATTTAATTAGTATCTAGAGCATGTTGTATTTTTGAACATTTCATTTGGCATCTAGAACCTTTTATTGTTTATGCATATCTATGTATTCATATTTAATATCATTGCATATTATGTTTATTTGTTTATGCATGAGTTAAGGGGGAGCTTCTTTGAAGCTTAACTTTAATCCATGCATATATAACTCTATGAGTTTTGTCATCATCAAAAAGGGGGAGATTGTTGGCCCAAAGGCCTTCCACCCTAGTTTTGATGGTGATTAACTCATGTAGTTATGTTTACTAATATTCTTGTGTTTTTAGTCTCAGATCTTATAACAAGATGATTAGTTTGGTGATAGCTTCAACAAGAGGTGTTTGGAAGCTTCACAAGTGATTCCAGGGCTCAAACTTCAAGATCACACATTGCCTAGCTCATGGATGGAGTTTTGGATTGGGTCTACTTGAAGATGGAGATCGTCAAGAAGACTTAGGTATCCATAGTTTAGTTTAATGTGTTTTAGATCCATTTGTAAAGCTTAGTATAGTTGATATGCTCAAGTGCACAAACACACACGTTTTATGTTTGGTTTTTGGTTTTCATGAATAGTTGATCAAAACAAATTTGAATTGATATATGTATAGTTGTTTCATTCTATACATGCATGCTTAACTTTTAACAAACTTATTTTGACTTTCCTATTCATGTATTGAAAAATCCAAGTTTGATAAAAATACAAGATTTGGTTTTTGGTAAAAATGATAAGACACAAAAATAGTTCATATTGATTGATATTTGAGCTAAACTTTTTATCACATGTTTATATATCAATGCAAAATGATAAAACTATTTTTGGGTATTTTTACAAGACTTAAAAGATTTTTAAAAATATTTTTTACATGTGTTTCTGTTCCAGAACAGTGGCTGACAGGCCAGGTCGGCCGACCGCACGGGTCGACCGCACCTAAGGCCGGTCGACCCATGAGGTCGACCGACGTGCACAAGCTTGTGCACGTTTGGAAGACACAGGGACGGTCGGCCGGGCGGCCGACCGGTCCAGAGAGCTCTGCTCTCTGTATCTAGGGGTCGGCCGGGCGGCCGACCAGATTGCCCAACGGTCAGAAATATGACCGTTGGCGGTCGGCCGGGTCGGCCGACCGCTAGCCTGTCAGGCTGCCAGATCAGCCTAACGGCTAGTTTTCTGTTTGGCCTATATAAACCCCATTTCTTTGGGATTTTGGCTAAGATTTTCAAGAGCAAAAATTCCTACTTTTCTGAAGTGTTTTTACAAGTTTTAAAAAGTGTTTTAAGTGCCAAAAGATATATCTTATTTGTTTTTAAGTATTTTGTTTATTTCAAAGAAACTAGGTTTTGGGAATTGTTTTTGAGCAAAAATCTATATATCATTTTTGGTGTTTTCCCAAGAGTTTTCTTTGATCAAAACACTTGTTTTTCACACTTGAGCTTGTAATCTATCCTAATCTATTAGGATCTTGTTTTGTGGAAAAGAGAGAAAAGAGAAGTGTTTGAGATTGATTAAGCCTCCAAGTTGTACACCCTTGTTCTAGTTGTATCCCTCTTTGGTAGAGGTTGATCGGGTGATTGGTTTGCTCCCTCTTTGATAGAGGTTGAGGCTTGTTGTTTGCTCCCTCTTGTGTGAGGTGGAGCTTGGTATTTGTAACCCTCTTCGGTAGAGGTGTTTGTGGTTGTATTGGCTACGGGCCTACCCCTCGGTTGTGAGGTGGTGTTTGAGAGAGGAGTTCGGTACTCCTAGTGTTGTAACAAATCCTCTTTGGTAGAGGTTCCCTCGGTGGGAGATAGTGGATTGGAAATCCTACACGGTGGTGTAGGCGGGGATGTAGAGCAAGGTGCTCGAACCTCGAAACACATCTTGGCCTTTGCGTTTGATCCATTGTCTCTCTAACTCTCTCTCTTTACTTTGTGCAAAGCATCATTCATTCATATCTTACTGCTTGCATTTGTGCCTTGCATATTCATATTGTCTATATCCATTATATGCTTGGTTGTTTGTGTGTGCCTCATTTGTACTTAACCACAAGAGCTTCACATAGCACCTCAACCCATATCTAGGGGAATCAAGAGGAGTTAGTCCAGAGCCCTTCACGGGGAATTCGGCTACACTTATTGATTGTATTAAGTGTGTTGCAAGAATTGTTTTAAGCTTCCGCATTTAGCGCATTTAGTTCACTAGATTAGCATTTACACCTATTCACCCCCCTCTAAGTGTTTTTCATGCATCGCTTGGAGGTCATAGGTACTTTGTCTCTTTTGTTGATAGTTTATCTAGGCATTGTTGATATATCCCTTGAGATAAAGGTGTGAAGACCTAGATATGTTGGTGAAGTGGAGAGGAAGAATGGAGAATCAAATAGGTAGGAAGATCAAGGAGCTACAGATTGGTAATGTTAGAAGAGACATGAACCAATTCCTACGATTTGGCCAGAACACCGGTATTGGTACTCACTTCACAGAAGGTATAAATGGGTGGACTAAGGATGTAATCCGTTCCTCGCTGGAGAAGGTTCGGTGGTTGTTGTCTAATGCATGATTAGATAAATCGTTTTGGGCTGAGGCGATTGTGTATGCTAGCCATCTCATAAATGAATAGACTGCGATAGGAGATAAAACTCCATTGAAAATTTGATCTGGGAAAGCTGCTCAAGATCATGATTTGCTGTGGGAATTTAGAAGTCCGACCTACTTCAGTGCCAAAGATGGCAAGGTGAATCCGCGAGTAAAGAAGTTTGTATTTTTGGGTGTCAAAAGGAATATGAAAGGCTACAGGTTATGGAACCCTGAAAACAAGAAGATCGTGTTGAGTAGGCTTGTTACGTTTGATGAGACTTCAGTGTTGAAGTCTACCGTCTCTCATCAAGTGGAGAGGACAGAGACCAAGGAAGTATCGCAGCGGGTGGAGGCTGATGCTACTCCACCATCTCCAGTTGGCTCGGTATCAGTGAAGACTTCACCGGATGTGATACCGGGTAGAGTCATGTAGCCAGGGTTGTATTGAACAGGTTGGAGATATTGATGAGAATGTCGAGTTATTTGCAGCCATTGGAACCAAGGTAAAACCACGCACGTGGGTAAAGAAGCACGAATCTCAAGCTTGTGATCGCAACAAGCTCAAGTTGAAGGCCATTGTTCTCCATGATGGCGGTGAGGAGGTTCATATGACTCAGTCAGATAGGTTCGCTGCTGCATATCCAGGTACAATTGCTTGAGCTTGATGGAGCTCATTTGAATGAACTACGGTTGGCTTGATCCCTTGGACAAGGTACGTAGGTAGCCGTAAAGGCACAACCATATTTGGTGATGCAACCTATATGAAGCTATTTGGTTCTCGAGAAGCTGATTGGAACTTCACGTAGAGGTGAAGAGTTATGGCCAATTGGAACTTCACGTAGAGGTGGAGAGACTTCACGTAGAGGTGAAGTATTGTGGCTAGTTAGACTTCACGTAGAGGTGAGATGTTGTGATCTCGATGAACAGATGATCTTCTGGTGAGAAGACAGTTGATCTTACATAGGATGGGTGTGCATCCAGTTGTTAAGGCTGATGATAGTGTTCGGTGTGCTCTACTCAGACTTGGTTGGACCGTCAGCTGAAGACATGTGGACTGGAGAGAGCCAGTCATTGGAGAGTCAGTGTTAGCTCATGATGAGTTCTTCGTGCGGTCATGTAGTTGCTGAGTTGGAGACACGTTCGGTGATGACATGTATGGAAGTTCTCCTAAGGTGAAGTGTAGGGAATGCATGTGTGGTGGATCCTAGTTGATAGCTGAGCTGAAGTTGGAAGCTTACAATTGATATTGGAGTTTGGTGAGAGTTACAAGTGACGACGACAAACTCAGTTTGGATCTAGTGAGATCAATGGAGATCAATTGTATGTGTGCTGGCGATTTATTTGAAGGAACATGTTTCGTCTGTTTGCTCAAGTCGAGATCGTATGTCGATTTCACCGAGATCGTGTGTCGATTTCATCCGGAGCACTCAAGACAAGATCGTGTGTTGATTTCATCGAGATCGTGTGTCGATTTCACCAGGTGATATATTGGAGTTCGTTGGAGTTCGCTCAGATTTGGAAAATCTTTACCGAGGTGGAGAATTATAGGGAGAGAGAGAGAGGAGATGAAAACTTGTGGAATCCAACTTGGATTTGGACTTCGTTTTTGAAAAGGAGTCGGATACAATTGGAGTTTCTTAATAGTCAAATTGCTTCTCCTTTTAGGATTTGGATTCCTTTTCTGAGTTGGAATCAAATCCAATTGGAGTTTCCTAAATTCCTAGGACTCTTTGGATATAAATAAGGGATAGAGCCCTAATGTATTATATCCCTGAAAGTTCCCTCAAATATCCCTCTGTATTAGTTTGTATTGATTGTTGAATTAATAAAATCTCTCTCTCCCTTGCCCTGACGACGTAGGCACGCTGTCGAACCTCGTTAAATACTGTGTTGATTGCTTTTCTTCATTGTTCTCTGTTCTTGTCGTGTTGGTTACATTTCTTACTGCATCAGTCTCTGCATGGTTGGTGGATTCCTCAGAGAGAGGTTGTTGTCCTGCGCACAACACATTCAGCTTTATTCAGGGCCACCTCTGTAAAAATACATTCAGCTTTATTTAGGGCCACCTCTGTAAAAATTTCATAAATTTACACGACACGTGTAACATTTATGAAATTTGATCGATATGCACATCACGTTGACGAAGGAGATGGTCCTTGATAGAACCGAACAGTGAAAAAGAATCCCTGCAGCCAACTCAAAAACTTTGGGATGAACACATTATTGTTGTTATTGCTGGTGTTGTATTTTGAAATGTAATATGTGATATATCTGGCAAATTTATCTGTTCCAGTTTTGGGCTGAAGCCAACAGTTTTTTACTTGAAGGATCAGGTTATCAGTTACCATTCTCAGCCCTCGTCACATATCACGTGCTTCCATTTTCTAAGCTGCTTTATTAAATATAAGTTCATGTGGGAATGGTTCTCAGCTTCTATACGAAGTAAGTTCATGCAGGAACAATTGAATGATGTTATAGTGAAATAAATCACGGTGGAAATGATGAATTAATGGCATGTGTAATGTGTATCAGCAGTGAACTCCTAGTTAGACTTCATTTTGTTACACATTGCAAATTTACAATGTGTGCATCAATCTGAAGGTCTTTGTATTAAAATATTGCAATGCATTGCAGTAAAATCCAGTGGTTTCTGCTGGAGTAATCATGTGCAGTTACTTCCCCAACAAAAGTTGGTGGGAATAAAATTTAATGTCTATAGCAATTAGCAAGAAGGTGAGACTCATTGGCAGTCTGTAAAAAACTATAACCAGGATGAGGTACATTGCTTAGAAAAGCAATTCAAACAGGATTGCATGTCTCTAAACCATTAAGGCACTATACCCAGTTTCTTTGCTAAAAAAAATCAGGATAATGATGCAGAAAAGGAAAATATTAGTTGAAGAAATCTAACCTCAAGCATTCAGTAAATTTACTAAGTTATGATGATTTATTTCCTTTCTTCATCAAGTTTTCTCCAAGGATTGAGAGCTTCTTTAATTGCTTGTTCTTCTGGGGAGTTCTCCCAGGCTCGCTTTTCTGACTCCAGAACACTCAACCTTATCATCTGCATGAGATAAAAATAGGAAAAATTGATTGCATTAAGCATATTCTTAAATTAGAAGATCAACTCTTCACACGACCTAGTTAGAAGACAGAATACTAAGAAATATATAGATATAAAATAGTTCAGTTAAAAAGAAAGCTAAGCTTTTGCCATGTAATCTAGCTTTTGCAAAATATCTAGAAGACTGCATAGAATCAAGGGATGTAGATAATCATTTCATATGTTATAGTATCTTCTCTTGGGTAAGTAGCAAGATTCAAAAACGGCAGTGTCTCGCACCCGGACACACCCTCAGTTGTAAATATGCCACAGGCAGTCAAATCATTTACACCAGCATAAAAAGTGAGGGAATCAGAGGGGTAATAAGTTATTTGCTTAAGCTTTTCCTCTTTATTTTTAGTCTAGGCTCAGTTTTATCCTTTGTTTTACTCCTATATTGGATATGTGGGGAAACTTCTTTTATGATGGGCTTATATAAAGCAAAGACCTGTAGTCTTATATTTAGAGTTCTGTTGATTTAGAAAAACTCAAATTTTACATTGCAGTTTATTTTGTGATTTGAATCTCTGCAGATCAATCTCCTTGGCGCTGAAGTCAAAATTATCTTTTTATTAAAATCATAAATTTTCTTCCTTCTTTCTCTTTTCCCGTATTACATCAGTTTAATATCAGAGCAAGTTTTCGTGCTTTGCTCCTCCTCCACAAATCTCCTTCCACCAAAAAAAAAAAAATTCTCAAGCCTAGATCTACTTCTCTTTTTTAGCTTCAAAAAAAAAAAAAAAAATCAAGAAAAAAAAAATACTGTTCCTCTTCCTCCTCCCTCTCTTCATCTCCACCAAATCAACAAAACCCAACCAGGGTTTTCTTTGCCTCCTGCGCCACCACCGTCGTCCACCGCTTGCCGCCGACAACATCCATCGCCCTCCTTGCCCCGATCTTTGTTGCCTCCGCCTTCTTTCCAATGAGACCACCACCAACTCTCCGTCCTGCTGCAGCCAATCACCGTGATCGTCGCCAGACCCCCCCAATTTTAATCTCTGCTCGACTACTCCTCGCCAGCAGATCAACATCATCGGAGCTCTTGTGCTCCTCCTTTGAGCTCCACCATTGTGATCACTGCCTGATCCGAGCGCTTCTGGCTTCGCCGCCTTCCCCCTCCCTCAGATCTGTCGCTGACGAAGATCCGCCTTCTCGAAGAGGACCTCACCCTTGTCTTTGTTCATAGTCTTCGATGATCGCACCTACACAACTCGATAATGATAGAAGCCCTTGCCGGAGCACCCTCATCGTTGCCTCCACATCAACTTCTGTGGACTCCATCAGATCTCTCGACGCTGACTCGGCGCTTGCCTCCTAGCCATCGACACCAGCGAAGGCCCCTTTCGACCTTATCATCGACGCCACCCATGGTTCAAAGCCGTGGTCTCAGTCGCTGACTCGGTGGGTACCGTTCCACATCAGTTGCGGCGTCGCAGTCCCGACTCGAGTGAGACGCGCGAAACGCCACATTGAGAGCTTTAAAATTTTTGAAAAAACATGACAAATCTTTTAAAAACGTAGACATCAAAATTGACGTATAACATATCTAAAGCATATCACCTAGCACACTAAATATGAAGATAATATATAAAAATATGTGTTATAGTATTAAAATATTAAAATAAATGTACAATTTAGTAAATTATATGAAATTAATTAAATTTAAATTAATTTCTCTTTTCACAAAAGTAAAGATTAGTTCTACCTTTCTACTAAAAATTTAAATTATATGAAATTAATTCTATAAGATTTTGGCTTGATTCGGCCTTGACTCGGGGTCGACTCGGGCCTCGACTCCGCTAAGTCGGCCGAGTTGGCCCCGAGTCAAGCAAAACAACGCAATAGCTTGACTCGTGGACCAATCTCAGAACAGAGAAAGCCATTCTGGTTTCGACTCGGTCGAGTCGAAACTAGAATGGCCGAGTTTTTGAACCATGATGCCACCAACATCTGAAAAAACACCTAGAGGGGGGGTGAATAGGTGTGAATGCTAATCTAGGAAACTAAATGCAAACTAAGTGCGCTAAATGCGGAAGCTAATGCAAATTATGCACAAACTAATACAATACAACAAGTGTAGCCGAATTCCCCTTGCGAGGCTCGGGACTAACTCCCCTTGATTCCCCTTGAAATGGGTTGAGGTGCTATGTGAAGCTCTTGTTGGATGAGTATAAGTTAGGCACACACACACAAGCAATCCAAGCAATATAAAATACACACAATCAAGCCAAGCATATAAGAATGAATAGCAATATGAATAAATGCAAGGCAATATGAAATATGCACAATACAAGCAAATATGATATGATATGAATATGATGCTTTGCACAAATATAAGAGAGAGAGTTAGAGAGACAATGGATCAATACGCAAACACCAAGATTTGTTTCGAGGTTCGAGCACCTTGCTCTACATCCCCGCCTACACCACCGTGTAGGATTTCCACTATCTCAACTCCCACCGAGGGAACCTCTACCAAAGAGGATTTCTTACAACTCTAGGAGTACCAAACTCCTCTCTCAACAACAACCTCCTCACAACCGAGGGGTTAGGCCCGTAGCCAATACAACAACCAATCCACACACCTCTACCGAAGAGGCTCACAACCAAACTCCACCTCTACCTAAGAGGGATCCAAACCAACAACCCAATACAACAATCTCCACCTCTACCAAAGAGGGAGCAACTCAAGAAATCAAGGGTTTACAACAAGTGGTATATTTCAACCACAAACCTCTTTCCTTTTTCTTTTTCCACAAAACAAGATCCTAAATAGTTTAGGATAGAAGATATAGCTCAAGTGTGGAATCAAAGTGTTTTTGGAAACAAGCAACAAAGAAAAACTACTTGGGAAATCTCTTGTATATGATAGAAAATGAAATACCAAATCAAAATCCCAAAACCTAGTTTTCCTTGATTTTCCAAAAACCCAAAACAAATGAAGATGAGAAGTTTTAAAGCCCAAAACTCTTTTTAAACTCTTTTAAACACTTCAGAAAACTGAAAATTTTTCTCTTGAAAACTTGGCTAAAATCCCCAAAGAGATGGGGTTTATATAGCCCCTATACAAAACTAGCCGTTAGGCTGAGTTGGCAGTCTGACAGACTGCCGGTCGACCGGTCCGGTCGACCGCCAACGGTCAAAAATGTGACCGTTGGGCAATAGCGGTCGACCGGCCCGGTCGACCGAAAAAAACCCGAGAGCAGAGCTCTCATCTCGGTCGACCGGCCCGGTCGACCGTTCCAGAGACTCCAAAACGTGCACGTCTGTGCACGTCGGTCGACCGTCCCGGTCGACCGGCCTATGGTGCGGTCGACCGGTCCGGTCGACCGACTTGGCCTGACAGCCAGTCCCCAGTTCTGCACAGATACGGGATTTGAAAATAGGTCTTTTCACTCAATAAAAATCCCATAAATTCACAGTAAATCTAAAAAATAGTTTTAATCACAATAAAAACTGTTTTTCTAAAAATATGTTTTTCTAAAACTTGTTTTATCATTTTACTTTGATAACCAAACTTGTGATAAAAATTTCAAGACATATATCAATCATATCAATTCATTTTTGAGTCTTACAAATTTTATCAAAAACAAAACCTTGTATTTTGTCAAACTTGATTTTTCCAAAACATGAATAGGGATATCAAAATAAGTTTGTTTACCAAGTTAAAGCATGTATGTATAAATAGAAAACATCTACTATACATATAACATATGTAAACTTGTTTTGATCAACTATTCATAAAAACTAAATATCAAATCATAAAACGTGTGTGTTTTGTGCACTTGAGCATATCAACTAAACTAAGCTTTACAAATATGGATCTAAAACACAAACTCTAAACTAGATACCTAAGTTTTCTTGACGATCTTCATCTTCAAGTAGACTTGCTCCAAAACTCCGTGATTCTCCAAGTGCAAAGGTATGATCTTTAAGCTTTGGCACCGGAATCATCATGAATAGCTTCTAATCAACTTGTTGAAGCTAATCACCAACCTAATATCCTGTTAATGATCTGAAACTTAGAAACACAAGAATATTAGTAAACATAACTACATGAGTGTTGATCATCATCAAAATTAGAGTGGAAGGCCAACATCATCATTGCAACCACTGCAAATTCAGATCGGCCATCAGAACAATCGACGTCCACCGCAAATCTAGCCGCTGGCGTCCTCGCTGACATCCACCGACGTCGACGCCGGTTTTCGACATTGACAACGACACGACCAGCCACGACCAACCCAAATCCGGCCTTGCGATCACCTCCTCCGCCACTAGATCCTCCTCCATCCTTCCAACAACGCCTCCGCTTGCTTGTCAGAGTTCCCTTGCCGGTCTCCCACCCTCGTCGAGGCCTCTTGGCCTCACCACCGCCCCATATCGGAGCTCTGATCCACTCGCCATAACTGCCATTTCCCCTTTCGAGCACCGCCGTCAACAGGGTTTTGAAACCCTAAGTTGTGATAGGGGAAAGAAAGGAGAGATTGGACATTTTATTGATTGGATTGTGGGTTTATATCCCAAACCCGAGTTCAAAGTCAAAGTCCTTATTGGGTTTGAGTCCAGGCCCGTTTTACCCGTTTCTCCCATTTCGATCCACTCTAAAGTAAGTCAGCTGAACAAGTTCAACTCGGCCCAACCCGATTCACTCAATCCACTCAACTCAACCGAGTTGACTCAGATCCAGTCTGCCACTGAGCCAACTCAGTCCAGCAGTAGTATAGAGACATTCCAGAGTTCGTTTTAAGCCTATTTGGAGTCCGATTCAAGTTTTGTCTGAAGTATTAGATCCTAGGTGACTCTCGGAGATACTGGAAGAGTCTCGTAGCTTCTGGGCAGCAGAACTAGCTTCTACATGCCCTTGATTGGAGCCACTACTTGGTATCGATGCTTTTTCAAGCACCTTTTGGGTCCTTTCTAACCTCACATCTCATTTTTATGATATCATTGCATACCTATTGTGATATTTGTGGTGATTGTTAGTTATAATTACTTTTATTGAGTTCCTAATTTACTGCATGCTTGTATTTTCACTATTAGAATTCATTTTGCATAATTCATTTTAGAAACTAATAGAATTTTTTTGTTGATCATATAGTGCACACATCTCGTGAAACTTAGAAATACCTTGCACCCATGTGATTGTGTGTTTTACATAGTACATGCTCTTTTGTAGTGGTAGAATCTATTCCCCTGATCATCTAGACATGGATTCTAAACTTGACCTAATCTTTAAGGAGCTTTAAGACTTGAAACTTAGGGTTGAAGGGTTAGAAAATAAGGACACATGAGAGACCTCAAGAGATAATAGGAGAGTGGAGAACACCGATAGTGTTAAGATGGAGAAGATGACATAATTCGTAGAATTAAGATAGTTCCTCCAACATTTAATGATATTCTTGACCCGAAGTTTTTTAGTGACTGAGTAGCATATTTGGATTACTATTTTGACTGGTATATGTTCACAAAAGAGAGTAAAGTTCGATTTTCTTAGATGATATTGTCAGGGTCAGCTAGAATTTATTGGACCTCAGTAGGGAGAGTACACTAGGCGCGAAACTACCATAGAGTCTTAGGAGGAAATGAAATAAAAGTTTAAGGAGAAATATCTCTCCGACTCCTATAAACATAGCCTACTAGATAAATCGCACAGCCTTTGTCAGGGTAGCAGGTCAGTTTAGGAGTACGCAACTGATTTTGATGACCTAACCCTACATTGTAAGGTGCAAGAGGATTCCTACCAGACAATGTCTAGATATCGTTCTGGGTTGAGGTCAGACATCCCGTGAGCAATATTCATTTATTCTCACAAGATTTGAAACTCCTGAGCAAGCAAGCCACTCAAGATATAAAAGTCTCTGTTAGGTTTTTTACAAAACGCAGGGTCTTTCCTGAAAACACCTAGAGGGGGGGTGAATAGGTGATAGTGCTAATCTAGAAACTAAATGCGCTAAATGCGGAAGCTTAAAAACTAAATTGCAACACACTTAGTACAACACACAAGTGTAGCCGAATTCCCCGTGAAGGGCTCTGGACTAACTCCTCTTGATTCCCCTAGATATAGGTTGAGGTGCTATATGAAGCTCTTGTGGTTAAGTACAAGTGAGGCACACACAAACAACCAAGCATATAATGGATATAGACAATATGAATCAATGCTCAAACACAAGCAAATAGATATGATGCTATGAATGATGCTATGCACAAAGTAAAGAGAGATAGTTTAGAGACAAGTGGATCAAACGCAAACACAATGATATGTTCCGAGGTTCGAGCCCCTAGCTCTACGTCCCCGCCTTCACCGAGAAGGATTTCTAATCCACTATACTCCCACCGAGGGAACCTCCACCGAGGAAGATTTGTTACAACAAAGGGAGTACCGAACTCCTCTCTCAAACACCGCCTCACAACCGAGGGGTAGGCCCATAGCCAAACAACAACCAACACCTCTACCGAAGAGGGTTACAACCAATCTCCAACTCTACCTCACCAAGAGGGAGCAAACACAAGTCTCAACCTCTACCAAAGAGGGAGCAAACCAACAACCCAATCAACCTCTACCAAAGAGGGATACAACAAAAGTAAGGGTGTTTACAAACTTGGAGGCTCAACAATCTCAAACAATCTCTTTTCCACAAAACAAAGATCCTAAATAGATTAGGATAGAAGATATAGCTCAAGTGTGGAAAACTAGGTGTTTGAAAAACAAAAACTCAAAGAAAAATACTTGGGAAAACTCTTGTAAAAGATAGAAAATGAAAACCAAGACAAATCTCCTAAAATACTCTTTTCTTTGATTTTTCCAAAAACCTAAAACAAAATAAAGATGGATTTTTTTGGCACTTAAACTCTTTTGAAAACTTATTTAAAACACTGGAGATATCAGAAAATTTTGGCTCTAAAAATCTTTACCAAACCCCCAAGAAATGGGGTATTTATAGGCTCCCCAAGAAACTAGCCGTTAGGCTGATCTGGCAGCCTGACAGGCTGGCGGTCGACCGGCCCGGTCGACCGCCAACGGTCATAATTATGACCGTTGGGGCATCCGGTTGACCGCACGGCTGACCGCCCAGATACAGAGAGCAAAGCTCTCTGGTCCGGTTGGCCGCCCGGCCGACCGTCCCTGTGTCTGCCAAACGTGCACAAGCCTGTGCACGTCGGTCGACCGCAAGGGTCGATCGGCCTTTGGTGCGGTCGACCCGTGCGGTCGGCCGACCTGGCCTGTCAGCCACAATTCTGGGACAGAGACACATGATAAAAATCTTTCTAAAAATTCTTTTATCTCTTATAAAAATATCCAAAAATAGTTTTATCATTTTGCATTGATATATAAACATGTGATAAAAAGTTTAGCTCAAATATCAAGCATATGAAACCATTTTTGTGGTTTATCATTTTTACCAAAAACCAAAACATGTATTTTATCAAACTTGAATTTTTCAATACATGAATACGAAAGTCAAAATAAGTTTGTATAAGAAGTTTAAGCATGCATGTATAACTAGAATACATCTACTATACATATAAACCATGTAAACTTATTTTGATCAATCTATTCATGAAAACAAATATCGGTTAAACTAAAAACCGAAAAATCATAAAACGTGTGTGTTGTGCACTTGAGCATATCAACTATTCTTATCTTCACAAATGGATCTAAAACACACTAAACTAAAACTAGGATACCTAAGTCTTCTTGACGATCTTCCATCTTCAAGTCGACTCGATCCCAAACGTGATCCAACGAGCATGGCTATGTATGATCTTGATGCTCGGGCTCGGGAATCACCATGTGAAGGCTTCCAAACTCCTCTTTTTTGAATCAATCACCAACTAATATCTTGCTTAATGATCTGAAACTAAAATCACAAGATTATTAGTAAACATAATTACATGAGTTAATCATCATCAAAACTAGGGTGGAAGGCCTTCGGGCCAACATTTCCTAAAGCCGGGGAGCAACCTAACTCAAACACTAACACAACTAAAGATATTAAGGCAAATCTATGATAGGACTGTGACCATGATCACAATCCTCATTATTAGAACATGTTTCGGAGTCATTATCATACTGCGATCATGATCGCAATTCTCACAGAATGAATTGTTTTTTTAGACTTTATTAGGATTGCGATCATGATCATAGCCCTCACAAAGGCACAATTTTTCAGCTTATATTGAGACTGCGACAATGACCGAAGTCCTTACAAAATATCCTAATTTTCAATTAATAAAAGGACCAAGTCTTCAAATAGAGGACTGCGACTATGGTCGCAGTCCTCACATAGGACTGCGATCATGAGTCACAGTCTTTATATAAGCATCGCCATCATTAGCACACTCTCGTTCACTGGCATCAAATGATCTCCAATTTTTTTCAGATTTAAATACCACATTGATCACAAACACTAATAAAACTCATTGCGAGCACGAGAAAACGAGATCGGCAAAAGGTCGAACCAAAAAAAATTACTCTGCATCGATCACACATGTCGACCTACGAATTACTCTGCTTTGGGACAATGGTTAAGGGTTTAGGGCAATAGGAAAGGGTAAAAGAGGAGATGAAAAAAGAAGTGGTAGTTGGGAGAAATCAACTGATGCTGATGTGGATGAGGCTATAGTGAATAAAATTATGAAGCTGAATTTTCTAATTATGAAACAAAATATGTGGCTGTAGCGAAATTTTTCATATACAATTGTGTGTGTGTTTAGAGAGAGAGAGAGAGAGAGAGAGAGAGAGAGAGAGAGACTTGTGTAGTTCCCAAAGGATTCGAAGCCAAGTCCTTTCTCACTCAAGTACAATCATACATCATCCGAATACAAGATCCATTCCGTTGAAGTTGATCTATATTATTTTAAGTATCTATAAAACACAAATTAAGTATTTTAAATACTTTTTACAGATATGAACAAAGTTGATCATATATTCGAGCCCGAGCACCCCCCCCCCCCCCCCCCCCCCCCCCAACCCCAACCAAAAAAAAAAAAAAAAAAAAATCCACCCTAGGTTTAAGCTTGCACTAAGTGCTTAACAATTTTGAACGTAAAATTTGTTTTCTTTTCCAACAACACATGGAAGATAGATGAGAAAGTTGATCATATGGAAGATAAGCGTGTGGACATGGGGAGATAAAACTTCGTATGCTAAGTGCTCTGATAGCATGGTAACTGCAAGTTTTAGCCATTATGTAGAGTGTAAGTTGTATTCTTGTTTTGTATTCTAACACTTGAATATTTAGTAGTTGTTCTCCTTTGTTTTTGTTTTCGTGAGTAGTGATATATCCTCCTAATGAATTATCTTTTATGTTTGGTTCATTCAGTATCTGCTCGACCCAGATAACTGGAATAGATGGATCCTTGTTGAATTGTTTTAAGATTGTTGTTTGTTTTCTACATTTTAATTTACATGCTATATATTCTCATGAGCATAGTTTTTTATGTGTTTTTGTATATGTACTTAGCCAGTATTCCTAATTACAAGTGGTAAAAGTTTATGCAACTTCCCAAATTTCCTTGCTTGGCCAAGCTTTGCAAATTGCAAAATCATGTGGGCGTTACATTCCACTTGCAAGTGGGTTGCAAAACCCACCTCTATTTGTAAACTATTAATTATTTAATTTGTTAAAAAATTTATAATTATTTTAATAATTTTATTTATATTTTATTACTATTAGAATAATATTATATTAATATTTTATTAATTACAGTAATATTTTAATATTTTTATAAATATTTAATTAATTTACTTAATAATTTATTAGTTTCTTAAAGTTTTATTATTTTTAAAGTGTATTAATTTTATTAATATTTTGTTTTTTACTAATATTTAATTAATATTATAACATATATTTATTAGAATTTTATATATTTTATTAATATTTTATTAATATTATTTTTTATATTTTATGCTTATTAATAACAACATCATGTTATAATATAAAATTGCTATAGATTTAATTGAAGATCACCTAGAGGGGGGGTGAATAGGTGATGGCTAATCTAATGGTCACTTATGAACAAATAATGCGGAATTAAAACTAAGTTGACCAAATTAAAATTTCTTTTAATTTAACACTTATGTATAACCAAGAGTGTTGCCGAATTCCCCTTGCGAGGCTCTGGACAAGCTCCTCTAGATTCCCCTTGAATGGGTTGAGGTGCCGCGTTGGCTCTCTTGGTTGAATACTAGTGTTAACAACAATCCCAAGCAAGTATGTATATCAATTAAGCACAAGGGTATATCAAGCATGTAAAGTAAAGACAATGAAAGTAATGCAAGATATAAAAGAGACAAAGAGAGAGAGAGGGATAGAGTAAGCAATCGCAAACACAAAGGGTTTGTTTTGAGGTTCGAGCACACTTGCTCTACATCCCCGCCTTCGACACACGAAGGATTTCCACTATGCAAGATCCCACCGGATCTCTCCTCGGTGCCGTACACCTACAAACCCTCGGACTCCCAAGTCCCGTACACACGCAAGTCCACCGACTCGCCGAGGCCGTACCTCTAACCACCAAGAGTTCACAACCGAACTCCAACCACCAACAACGAGCACACTTGCCCGTTTCCTCAAATACAAAGAAAAGATCTCTTTGATGATCACAACACTTGATCACCTAAAGAGCACTCTCACTACAACACACCTATAAGAATATCTAGCAATGGAAAGCTCAAGTGTGTGGTGAGAAAATGAAGGAAAGAAAGCTTTGTTGGAAAACACAAGAAATCACTTAAACACTCTCTTGATAAAAACTCTTCCTTTGATTGGGAGTATTTGCACTAAAATCTTGTAGAGAAACTCCTCTAAAAGTGTCTGAAAAACAGCTCAAGAAGTCTCCTAAATGTTCACCTCAAAACAGATGACAAAATCCCAATTTATAGGCTGCCAGAAAATAGAGCCGTTGGGGTTCTGTCAGAGCTGGCGGTCGACCTCCGGTCGACCGGCCAACGGTCATTTTTCTGACCGTTGCAGCCACCGGTCGACTGGTGAGTCGACCGCTCTTCTGGAAAGAACTGTCGGTCGACCGATCCGGTCGACTGGCATTTTCCAGAGAGCAACAGGTTTGGGTCGGTCGAGTATCGGTCGACTCCGGTCGACTGATACGCACATGCACAAAAACTGTGCATGTCGGTCGAGTGCCGGTCGAGTGCCGGTCGACCGGTCACTGAGAAATTCTGAAAAATCAGAACTTCCAGGACCTGGACAATTTGGATTTGGTTTTGGGTCTTGGATAAGATGTTTTGGTCTTGAAAAATCATAGAGTATGAGCATGTGTCATACTACTATCAAGGTAAAATACTTGGTAAAATTCTTTTGATAAAAACCTAATTTTCCATGAAATGTTTTTCAAACCTTTATCAAATACAAAAACAAGATATTTGAGTCCATTTAAAAGCATAGTGTGTATGGATATGATCCACTCCACAATCAATATGAAATATCTATGTTTTTGAAATCTAGTATACAACTTGGTTTTGGTTAAAGAATATACATGATAGAAATACCAAAAACCAACAAATATTTTGTCTCAAAGAAAAATCTTTTTCTAAAATAAAAGTTCTTTTCTAAAAACAAAATCTTTTATGAAATCAATTAAATCAAGAGTTCTATCAAGAGTGTGTGTGTGTGATATAACTTGAGCAATCCACCAACTATCTATCCTTTACATTTTTACTAAAACAAAAATACAAATTCTATACCTAGACACAAGTCTTCATCTTCTTGAAGTCTTCCCTTGAAGGCTTCTCATCTTCCTGACTTGGTCCAAGCTTGATCCAAAAACTTCCTTGGATCACCACATGCAAGCTCCAAATCTTGTTCTTTTATCCTTTGTTGAGCTATGCACCTACTAAGATCTTGATCATGAATCTGTCACTAATTAAACACAAGATCATTAGTAACTATAACTACATGAGTTGATCATCATCAAAACTAGGGTGAAGGGCCTTTGGGCCAACAATCTCCCCCTTTTTGATGATGACAAAACTCATGGAGTTATATATGCATGGATTAAAGTAAAGCTTCAAAGAAGCTCCCCCTTAACTCATGCATACCAAATAAATACAAGATATGACAATAAAAGCACATGACATGTATGCAATGTAGGAGATGCAATCATATAGATCAAATCATAAATCAAATCTTTTGCTCCTAATTGCAAGACAACATATATGCATAAATACAAATCTTACTCCCCCTTAAGCAAGGAACCAAATACTTCTCCCCCTTAAGTAAGGAAATCATGAAATCATGCATATAAAATCACAAATTCTTCTCCCCCTTTTTGTCAATCATCAACAAAGGGTTCAAAGAAAAATACATCAAACAAAATTTTTTTCTTTCCCTTTTTGTCAAAAACAAAGAAATCAAGGAGGGTAAAATACAAATCAATCAATAAAATTTATATGCGATATAAATTCATGAAGAGGAAGACGTTAAGTTAGCTTCCCGACACATATACATTACATGAAAGAGGGATGACAAGCCCTAATTCACATAACGTATAATATGTCATGCATAAGAGGAGATGTGAAGCTCCCCCTACACACGTATATCATATAAAGAAGAGTTGTCAATCTCCTCAATTTATAATATACTCAACATGAATCTATATGTAAGAGAGATGTTAAGCTCTCCTTGCATATAGACAATACAAATCAAAAATTTTGAATTTTTCTTATGAAAACAAAATTTTGAAATATCTTAAAATACAATATTTTCTTTTAAGGTACCAAATGTAGAACAACCAAATTTTGAATTTTGATACCAATTATGAAATACAATGCACAAGCTTGAAGATAAATAAGATTTGAAGTAAACTTAGCATTAACAACTTTGTGCTTAAAAATATAAGAGTCAATTTTAGCTAAAGCACAAGTACAAATCATATATATGTATGAAAAGAGTATATCAATTGAAGTAGATACATACATATATGAAAGAACAAAATATGAGTATATACAACAAGAGTCAAATTGATACCAATTGAAAATATCCAATGATACCAATTGAAAAGTAAGCATAAGTGTATACATCATATAATCTACCATATGAAGAATTCGAACTAGTTAAATGAACTTGTTTTAAGAACTAGTACGAGATCCTTCCATCAAGGAATAAGTTAAAAAGTTTTTCATGAAAGATCAATGAAACACAAGGCACTAAAAAGCACTCTATCCATAAAGTCCATATCAAAAAGAAGTGAGTGTGATAGTGTTATGTGAAACATGGTATCATGAGAGTTGCAATAAAACTCAATATTCCTTAAAATCATAAATTTTGAAAATACGAAAATCATTACAAATTTTAATATATGAAAATCATCAAAATTATATTTCATAGCATATGTATGTTTTGACAAGACATTAAGTATACATACATATCCCCAAAATACAATTGAGTCCTCATAAATAGATTTGCATGAAAAGCAAATGACTCAAGGGTTATCCATGTATATTTTAATGTTTTGGCAAAAGAAGCTTATACATGAAATGAAATCACATGATCAAAACATAAATCCAATTGGGAATACAAGTTTAAGAATGTAATGATCATCAACACAAGGCTATACTAGTACATCTAATAGGCACAAATAAGCATTCAACCCAATCATATATAGATTTATTTGTGGTCCATAAGGTGTACAAGTATAAATCCAAGTGTTGACAAATACTAACATCTAAACTAATATTCAATACAATGAAGCATCAAAATTTTGAAATCACAAAAGAATTTATCCATAAAAATAGAATCATGTGCAATACTTGAAGAATAGATAACTAGTTTAAATGAATTTTTGACAAACTAGTTAAAGATCCTTCATAAATAAAAAATCATATGTTTTTCATGAATAATACTAAATACATAAAAGTTCAAGCACTCATATTCCATAAAGCTCAACATATATATTTTCTTAAAGATTGAGTGTTCAAAGGTTATGTAAATAGTGTCTACATGAAAATAGTCATTGAAGCCCAAAACGATCATAAGTCAAATTTTTAACAACAAATCATGAAAAATCATTTTTCACTAAAATCAACACTTTTCATGGTATATGTATGGTTTATACAAATCTAACAATATGCATACATATCTCAAAAATAAAAGAGTCTATTAAATGTTTGCATGAAGGCAAGAGACTCACGGGTATACACGTATATTTATTGGATTTGAATTAAGCATGCATATACATGAAGTAAATCACAAAAATTGGCAAAACATGTATATATGAGAATTATCAAAACTAGATTATACATATGCATAAAGTGGATACAAGTGAGCATGAAGTTCAATTATTTAAGAGTCAATTGTAATTCACTATTTGTATATGTATACATACAAGTTTGATATATTCTACATCTAAGCATGTAAATACCACATAAAGCACACAAAATCTTAAAACATGAACATGCTATGAATATGATAAAAGTATAAAGCATGTACATAAATAAAATAGGAGTTTAGAGGTTATTACCAACTCCAAAGCTCCAAGTATGGTGGTTGTCCCACCAAGCTCCTTGATAGTGATGCAACCAAGTGTATGTCCATCATGTCCATTGCAACCACTACCAAGGTACCAACCTTCTCACGTTTTGTGAGATCCCACACCTACATCAAAATCAAAAGGTGGGGGTTTTGGTACCCATGTTTTCTTGGGTCCTTTGGGGTTAGCATTGTTGTAAGGAACCCAAAATTTATTATACTTAGCAAAATATAGATATGGTTTCTTATCAAAACAATATTTTGCTAGATGGCCTTTGCGGCCACAATATGTACAAATGTACACCTTAGCATGATGCTTATGAGTGTGATTGTGATCGTGATGTGCACTATAAGCATGAGCATGATGTGTATGAGCATGAGCATGGGGAACTTGTTTCTTTTGAAACAAGGATTCCAACTTAGAATGGTTGAATGCACATGTGCTCAAATTAGAGCTCAAATTATCCATCTTATTTTTCATATTCTTAATCTCATTAGATGTGGCATGTAAGGCATGATGAGATGAAGAATCATTTTTCTTTTCTTCTTAGCAACAAAATCTTTTTCTTTTTCAACAAATTTTCTTTTCAAAGTAATATTTTCTTGAAAAATATTTTCCTTTTGTTTTTCCATCAAAATGATCTTATCCTTCAAAATAGTGTTCCCTTCACATAAATCATTCAATTTAGACATAAGGGAAACATTCTCATTTTTCAAATTCTCATTTTCTTTTTCTAAACATGCAAGTTTATTTCTAAGGGAATCATTTTCTACATGCATGCAATCAAATTTCTTTTTCAAAATATTGTTGTCTTTTTCTAAGCATGCAATGTTATCTCTAAAAGAGTCTTGTTCTATATGCATGCAAGCAATGTCCTTTTTCAAATTTTTATTTTCTTTCTTAATTATGTCATATCTTTCAAGCAATAATTGGCATAAAGAATTTAGCTCATCATATGACATACTAGCATCCTCATCATCGGATTCGGTATTTACCTCAAGAGGGTCATCCCCTTGGACCATGTAGCACTTGTTGGAGGTGTCGCTTCCAACATCCGAATCACTCCCCGCATAGTATTGTTCATTTTCGCCAAGGGAGATGAGGGTGTTCCAAACTACAAAAGCCATATCAATATTAGCAACCCTAAATAAGTAATCATCATTTAGGGTACTCTTCAAAGCATTTAGGGCTTTTGTATTAGCCTCAAGATTCTTACCATCTATACAATAAGCATTATTAGTAGTGGCAAGATATACATTATAACCTAGGGCTTTGAGGAATAATGACATCTTAACTTTCCAAATGTGGATGTTAGGAATGTCAAAGGTGGGTGGTGACATAAAGTCCATGGTGAGGTGTGTGTGTACAACAAATATTGTGATTAGCCCAAATGTAGGATCTTTGACTCTTAGGTTGTTAGACCCTTATCAAGAGCACTATCTCTGATACCAATTGAAAGATCACCTAGAGGGGGGGTGAATAGGTGATGGCTAATCTAATGGTCACTTATGAACAAATAATGCGGAATTAAAACTAAGTTGACCAAATTAAAATTTCTTTTAATTTAACACTTATGTATAACCAAGAGTGTTGCCGAATTCCCCTTGCGAGGCTCTGGACAAGCTCCTCTAGATTCCCCTTGAATGGGTTGAGGTGCCGCGTTGGCTCTCTTGGTTGAATACTAGTGTTAACAACAATCCCAAGCAAGTATGTATATCAATTAAGCACAAGGGTATATCAAGCATGTAAAGTAAAGACAATGAAAGTAATGCAAGATATAAAAGAGACAAAGAGAGAGAGAGGGATAGAGTAAGCAATCGCAAACACAAAGGGTTTGTTTCGAGGTTCGAGCACACTTGCTCTCCATCCCCGCCTTCGACACACGAAGGATTTCCACTATGCAAGATCCCACCGGATCTCTCCTCGGTGCCGTACACCTACAAACCCTCGGACTCCCAAGTCCCGTACACACGCAAGTCCACCGACTCGCCGAGGCCGTACCTCTAACCACCAAGAGTTCACAACCGAACTCCAACCACCAACAACGAGCACACTTGCCCGTTTCCTCAAATACAAAGAAAAGATCTCTTTGATGATCACAACACTTGATCACCTAAAGAGCACTCTCACTACAACACACCTATAAGAATATCTAGCAATGGAAAGCTCAAGTGTGTGGTGAGAAAATGAAGGAAAGAAAGCTTTGTTGGAAAACACAAGAAATCACTTAAACACTCTCTTGATAAAAACTCTTCCTTTTGATTGGGAGTATTTGCACTAAAATCTTGTAGAGAAACTCCTCTAAAAGTGTCTGAAAAACAGCTCAAGAAGTCTCCTAAATGTTCACCTCAAAACAGATGACAAAATCCCAATTTATAGGCTGCCAGAAAATAGAGCCGTTGGGGTTCTGTCAGAGCTGGCGGTCGACCTCCGGTCGACCGGCCAACGGTCATTTTTCTGACCGTTGCAGCCACCGGTCGACTGGTGAGTCGACCGCTCTTCTGGAAAGAACTGTCGGTCGACCGATCCGGTCGACTGGCATTTTCCAGAGAGCAACAGGTTTGGGTCGGTCGAGTATCGGTCGACTCCGGTCGACTGATACGCACATGCACAAAAACTGTGCATGTCGGTCGAGTGCCGGTCGAGTGCCGGTCGACCGGTCACTGAGAAATTCTGAAAAATCAGAACTTCCAGGACCTGGACAATTTGGATTTGGTTTTGGGTCTTGGATAAGATGTTTTGGTCTTGAAAAATCATAGAGTATGAGCATGTGTCATACTACTATCAAGGTAAAATACTTGGTAAAAATTCTTTTGATAAAAACCTAATTTTCCATGAAATGTTTTTCAAACCTTTATCAAATACAAAAACAAGATATTTGAGTCCATTTAAAAGCATAGTGTGTATGGATATGATCCACTCCACAATCAATATGAAATATCTATGTTTTTGAAATCTAGTATACAACTTGGTTTTGGTTAAAGAATATACATGATAGAAATACCAAAAACCAACAAATATTTTGTCTCAAAGAAAAATCTTTTTCTAAAATAAAAGTTCTTTTCTAAAAACAAAATCTTTTATGAAATCAATTAAATCAAGAGTTCTATCAAGAGTGTGTGTGTGTGATATAACTTGAGCAATCCACCAACTATCTATCCTTTACATTTTTACTAAAACAAAAATACAAATTCTATACCTAGACACAAGTCTTCATCTTCTTGAAGTCTTCCCTTGAAGGCTTCTCATCTTCCTGACTTGGTCCAAGCTTGATCCAAAAACTTCCTTGGATCACCACATGCAAGCTCCAAATCTTGTTCTTTTATCCTTTGTTGAGCTATGCACCTACTAAGATCTTGATCATGAATCTGTCACTAATTAAACACAAGATCATTAGTAACTATAACTACATGAGTTGATCATCATCAAAACTAGGGTGAAGGGCCTTTGGGCCAACAATCTCCCCCTTTTTGATGATGACAAAACTCATGGAGTTATATATGCATGGATTAAAGTAAAGCTTCAAAGAAGCTCCCCCTTAACTCATGCATACCAAATAAATACAAGATATGACAATAAAAGCACATGACATGTATGCAATGTAGGAGATGCAATCATATAGATCAAATCATAAATCAAATCTTTTGCTCCTAATTGCAAGACAACATATATGCATAAATACAAATCTTACTCCCCCTTAAGCAAGGAACCAAATACTTCTCCCCCTTAAGTAAGGAAATCATGAAATCATGCATATAAAATCACAAATTCTTCTCCCCCTTTTTGTCAATCATCAACAAAGGGTTCAAAGAAAATACATCAAACAAAATTTTTTTTCTTTCCCTTTTTGTCAAAAACAAAGAAATCAAGGAGGGTAAAATACAAATCAATCAATAAAATTTATATGCGATATAAATTCATGAAGAGGAAGACGTTAAGTTAGCTTCCCGACACATATACATTACATGAAAGAGGGATGACAAGCCCTAATTCACATAACGTATAATATGTCATGCATAAGAGGAGATGTGAAGCTCCCCCTACACACGTATATCATATAAAGAAGAGTTGTCAATCTCCTCAATTTATAATATACTCAACATGAATCTATATGTAAGAGAGATGTTAAGCTCTCCTTGCATATAGACAATACAAATCAAAAATTTTGAATTTTTCTTATGAAAACAAAATTTTGAAATATCTTAAAATACAATATTTTCTTTTAAGGTACCAAATGTAGAACAACCAAATTTTGAATTTTGATACCAATTATGAAATACAATGCACAAGCTTGAAGATAAATAAGATTTGAAGTAAACTTAGCATTAACAACTTTGTGCTTAAAAATATAAGAGTCAATTTTAGCTAAAGCACAAGTACAAATCATATATATGTATGAAAAGAGTATATCAATTGAAGTAGATACATACATATATGAAAGAACAAAATATGAGTATATACAACAAGAGTCAAATTGATACCAATTGAAAATATCCAATGATACCAATTGAAAAGTAAGCATAAGTGTATACATCATATAATCTACCATATGAAGAATTCGAACTAGTTAAATGAACTTGTTTTAAGAACTAGTACGAGATCCTTCCATCAAGGAATAAGTTAAAAAGTTTTTCATGAAAGATCAATGAAACACAAGGCACTAAAAAGCACTCTATCCATAAAGTCCATATCAAAAAGAAGTGAGTGTGATAGTGTTATGTGAAACATGGTATCATGAGAGTTGCAATAAAACTCAATATTCCTTAAAATCATAAATTTTGAAAATACGAAAATCATTACAAATTTAATATATGAAAATCATCAAAATTATATTTCATAGCATATGTATGTTTTGACAAGACATTAAGTATACATACATATCCCCAAAATACAATTGAGTCCTCATAAATAGATTTGCATGAAAAGCAAATGACTCAAGGGTTATCCATGTATATTTTAATGTTTTGGCAAAAGAAGCTTATACATGAAATGAAATCACATGATCAAAACATAAATCCAATTGGGAATACAAGTTTAAGAATGTAATGATCATCAACACAAGGCTATACTAGTACATCTAATAGGCACAAATAAGCATTCAACCCAATCATATATAGATTTATTTGTGGTCCATAAGGTGTACAAGTATAAATCCAAGTGTTGACAAATACTAACATCTAAACTAATATTCAATACAATGAAGCATCAAAATTTTGAAATCACAAAAGAATTTATCCATAAAAATAGAATCATGTGCAATACTTGAAGAATAGATAACTAGTTTAAATGAATTTTTGACAAACTAGTTAAAGATCCTTCATAAATAAAAAATCATATGTTTTTCATGAATAATACTAAATACATAAAAGTTCAAGCACTCATATTCCATAAAGCTCAACATATATATTTTCTTAAAGATTGAGTGTTCAAAGGTTATGTAAATAGTGTCTACATGAAAATAGTCATTGAAGCCCAAAACGATCATAAGTCAAATTTTTAACAACAAATCATGAAAAATCATTTTTCACTAAAATCAACACTTTTCATGGTATATGTATGGTTTATACAAATCTAACAATATGCATACATATCTCAAAAATAAAAGAGTCTATTAAATGTTTGCATGAAGGCAAGAGACTCACGGGTATACACGTATATTTATTGGATTTGAATTAAGCATGCATATACATGAAGTAAATCACAAAAATTGGCAAAACATGTATATATGAGAATTATCAAAACTAGATTATACATATGCATAAAGTGGATACAAGTGAGCATGAAGTTCAATTATTTAAGAGTCAATTGTAATTCACTATTTGTATATGTATACATACAAGTTTGATATATTCTACATCTAAGCATGTAAATACCACATAAAGCACACAAAATCTTAAAACATGAACATGCTATGAATATGATAAAAGTATAAAGCATGTACATAAATAAAATAGGAGTTTAGAGGTTATTACCAACTCCAAAGCTCCAAGTATGGTGGTTGTCCCACCAAGCTCCTTGATAGTGATGCAACCAAGTGTATGTCCATCATGTCCATTGCAACCACTACCAAGGTACCAACCTTCTCACGTTTTGTGAGATCCCACACCTACATCAAAATCAAAAGGTGGGGGTTTTGGTACCCATGTTTTCTTGGGTCCTTTGGGGTTAGCATTGTTGTAAGGAACCCAAAATTTATTATACTTAGCAAAATATAGATATGGTTTCTTATCAAAACAATATTTTGCTAGATGGCCTTTGCGGCCACAATATGTACAAATGTACACCTTAGCATGATGCTTATGAGTGTGATTGTGATCGTGATGTGCACTATAAGCATGAGCATGATGTGTATGAGCATGAGCATGGGGAACTTGTTTCTTTTGAAACAAGGATTCCAACTTAGAATGGTTGAATGCACATGTGCTCAAATTAGAGCTCAAATTATCCATCTTATTTTTCATATTCTTAATCTCATTAGATGTGGCATGTAAGGCATGATGAGATGAAGAATCATTTTTCTTTTTCTTCTTAGCAACAAAATCTTTTTCTTTTTCAACAAATTTTCTTTTCAAAGTAATATTTTCTTGAAAAATATTTTCCTTTTGTTTTTCCATCAAATGATCTTATCCTTCAAAATAGTGTTCCCTTCACATAAATCATTCAATTTAGACATAAGGGAAACATTCTCATTTTTCAAATTCTCATTCTTTTTCTAAACATGCAAGTTTATTTCTAAGGGAATCATTTTCTACATGCATGCAATCAAATTTCTTTTCAAAATATTGTTGTCTTTTTCTAAGCATGCAATGTTATCTCTAAAAGAGTCTTGTTCTATATGCATGCAAGCAATGTCCTTTTTCAAATTTTTATTTTCTTTCTTAATTATGTCATATCTTTCAAGCAATAATTGGCATAAAGAATTTAGCTCATCATATGACATACTAGCATCCTCATCATCGGATTCGGTATTTACCTCAAGAGGGTCATCCCCTTGGACCATGTAGCACTTGTTGGAGGTGTCGCTTCCAACATCCGAATCACTCCCCGCATAGTATTGTTCATTTTCGCCAAGGGAGATGAGGGTGTTCCAAACTACAAAAGCCATATCAATATTAGCAACCCTAAATAAGTAATCATCATTTAGGGTACTCTTCAAAGCATTTAGGGCTTTTGTATTAGCCTCAAGATTCTTACCATCTATACAATAAGCATTATTAGTAGTGGCAAGATATACATTATAACCTAGGGCTTTGAGGAATAATGACATCTTAACTTTCCAAATGTGGATGTTAGGAATGTCAAAGGTGGGTGGTGACATAAAGTCCATGGTGAGGTGTGTGTGTACAACAAATATTGTGATTAGCCCAAATGTAGGATCTTTGACTCTTAGGTTGTTAGACCCTTATCAAGAGCACTATCTCTGATACCAATTGAAAGATCACCTAGAGGGGGGGTGAATAGGTGATGGCTAATCTAATGGTCACTTATGAACAAATAATGCGGAATTAAAACTAAGTTGACCAAATTAAAATTTCTTTTAATTTAACACTTATGTATAACCAAGAGTGTTGCCGAATTCCCCTTGCGAGGCTCTGGACAAGCTCCTCTAGATTCCCCTTGAATGGGTTGAGGTGCCGCGTTGGCTCTCTTGGTTGAATACTAGTGTTAACAACAATCCCAAGCAAGTATGTATATCAATTAAGCACAAGGGTATATCAAGCATGTAAAGTAAAGACAATGAAAGTAATGCAAGATATAAAAGAGACAAAGAGAGAGAGAGGGATAGAGTAAGCAATCGCAAACACAAAGGGTTTGTTTCGAGGTTCGAGCACACTTGCTCTCCATCCCCGCCTTCGACACACGAAGGATTTCCACTATGCAAGATCCCACCGGATCTCTCCTCGGTGCCGTACACCTACAAACCCTCGGACTCCCAAGTCCCGTACACACGCAAGTCCACCGACTCGCCGAGGCCGTACCTCTAACCACCAAGAGTTCACAACCGAACTCCAACCACCAACAACGAGCACACTTGCCCGTTTCCTCAAATACAAAGAAAAGATCTCTTTGATGATCACAACACTTGATCACCTAAAGAGCACTCTCACTACAACACACCTATAAGAATATCTAGCAATGGAAAGCTCAAGTGTGTGGTGAGAAAATGAAGGAAAGAAAGCTTTGTTGGAAAACACAAGAAATCACTTAAACACTCTCTTGATAAAAACTCTTCCTTTTGATTGGGAGTATTTGCACTAAAATCTTGTAGAGAAACTCCTCTAAAAGTGTCTGAAAAACAGCTCAAGAAGTCTCCTAAATGTTCACCTCAAAACAGATGACAAAATCCCAATTTATAGGCTGCCAGAAAATAGAGCCGTTGGGGTTCTGTCAGAGCTGGCGGTCGACCTCCGGTCGACCGGCCAACGGTCATTTTTCTGACCGTTGCAGCCACCGGTCGACTGGTGAGTCGACCGCTCTTCTGGAAAGAACTGTCGGTCGACCGATCCGGTCGACTGGCATTTTCCAGAGAGCAACAGGTTTGGGTCGGTCGAGTATCGGTCGACTCCGGTCGACTGATACGCACATGCACAAAAACTGTGCATGTCGGTCGAGTGCCGGTCGACTGCCGGTCGACCGGTCACTGAGAAATTCTGAAAAATCAGAACTTCCAGGACCTGGACAATTTGGATTTGGTTTTGGGTCTTGGATAAGATGTTTTGGTCTTGAAAAATCATAGAGTATGAGCATGTGTCATACTACTATCAAGGTAAAATACTTGGTAAAAATTCTTTTGATAAAACCTAATTTTCCATGAAATGTTTTTCAAACCTTTATCAAATACAAAAACAAGATATTTGAGTCCATTTAAAAGCATAGTGTGTATGGATATGATCCACTCCACAATCAATATGAAATATCTATGTTTTTGAAATCTAGTATACAACTTGGTTTTGGTTAAAGAATATACATGATAGAAATACCAAAAACCAACAAATATTTTGTCTCAAAGAAAAATCTTTTTCTAAAATAAAAGTTCTTTTCTAAAAACAAAATCTTTTATGAAATCAATTAAATCAAGAGTTCTATCAAGAGTGTGTGTGTGTGATATAACTTGAGCAATCCACCAACTATCTATCCTTTACATTTTTACTAAAACAAAAATACAAATTCTATACCTAGACACAAGTCTTCATCTTCTTGAAGTCTTCCCTTGAAGGCTTCTCATCTTCCTGACTTGGTCCAAGCTTGATCCAAAAACTTCCTTGGATCACCACATGCAAGCTCCAAATCTTGTTCTTTTATCCTTTGTTGAGCTATGCACCTACTAAGATCTTGATCATGAATCTGTCACTAATTAAACACAAGATCATTAGTAACTATAACTACATGAGTTGATCATCATCAAAACTAGGGTGAAGGGCCTTTGGGCCAACATTAATTTTATTATTTTTAATATAAATATTTTATTTATAAATATTATAATATACTGTATTATTATCTTAATATTTTATTTTATTAATATTATAATAATATTTTAATTTATTAATTTTATAATTTTATCATATCACATTAATATTATAATAAAATTTTATAATATTACAATAATATTTTATAGTCCATTCTATTAGTTTCTAAGATTTTATTAATATTTATATTTTGTCATATTCTTAAAATTTTATCAATATTCTTTAATTTTTCTTAAAAATTATAATTATTTGATTAGTTAACATTTTATTAATTATACTAATATTGAATTAATATTATTATTATAAATATTTTATTAAATTATTAATATTTTAGAAATATTTCGCTAGAGCCACCTACTTCCTTCATAATTAAAAAAAAAACCTTAATATCATAATTTGATTCGCTACAGCCTCATTCACATCAGCATCAATTGGTTCTTTCTAACCACCGCTTATTTATATACTTTCATTTTCTATTTTACCCTTCCACATTGCACATGATATTGTTCTCCCCCTCAATCTTGACCTCAATGCAGAGTAATTCGCAAGTCGACTTTTGCGGTCAGAACGCCGTGGGGTTGGAAGGGGGACGGGGAGCCCCCTCTCGGGATCGAGGGTGGAGCCTTGAAATTTTTTTTTAGATCGACCTTTTTGCAGATTTCATTTTATTTTTGCTCGTAACGAGTTTGTGAGGACTGACTAAGAAATATGGCACTTTGTAAGGACTGCGATCATAGTCACACTCCTCACAAAAACACAAAAATAGAATATTTTGTGAGGATTGCGACCATGGTCACAGTCCTCTTTTAGGAACATAATCATGATCGCAGTCCTTATAAAGACTCAAATACAGGATATTTTTGTGAATACTACTGCGATCATGGTCGCAATCATATAAAGACTTAGAAACATAACATTTTTGTGAGGACTACGATCATAGTCGTAGTTCTCATAAATAATGCATTTTATGAGGGCTGCGATCATGATCGCAGTCCTCAGAAATGGATTGCGATCATTTTGTGAGGATTGTGATCATAATTACAGTTCTCAGAAATAAAACATTTTTGTGAAGGCTGCAATCATAGTCGCAGTCATCTATACTTTGATCATTTTCTAAGAACTGCGACATAGTCGCAGTCCTCAGAAATATGACATTTTCAAAGCGGTCCACTATTTTTAAAGCGATTACTTAGGGTATTTTCGTCTTTCGTCTTTGATGAGCGCTTCAACGCTTGACACATGAGCGCATATTCTTACTTTTAAAAAGGAGGTGGTTGAAGCGAACAAAATTATGAAGGTGAGTTTTTTCTTAATTACGGTTTGATATA
The DNA here is from genome assembly GCA_038442645.1 of Agave tequilana. NCBI lineage: Eukaryota > Viridiplantae > Streptophyta > Magnoliopsida > Asparagales > Asparagaceae > Agave > Agave tequilana. Next base: position 32,079 of record JAVJIF010008296.1, on the reverse strand, counting down.
GGTGGTGTAGCAAAAAGCCCTAATATTTTAATTTTCAATAGTAGATTTAATTTAATAATATTGTAATATTTAAATCACTGTTACAATTAATTTTGTCATCCACTTTTCCACTTACACTTTTATACTACCAATCAAACACCGTAAAATACAATATATTTTCTCACTTACACTTTTATATTACCAACCAAACACCGTAAAACTTACATGCATATAACTTACTTATAATTGTATTAAGTTTTCTGATTTTTTTTGTTTACAGGCTTGTTCTTACATCACTGAGGCACATCACTATAATCATGTGCACAAGTGATTTCCTGTGCACGTCACTTGATTTCATTTTACGTACTCGCTTGGGTTGCTTTCTAACAATCCTGAACCTGCACGTCCAGATTCCAGAGTAGGGAATGTAGTGGACCCTTCCGTAGAGGATCATGTTTTTCTAGCGGAGCCGGTAGATCAGCAGTAGATCATCCTCGGTTTATCTCCTTTTGACCAACTCGCGGAAACCCATTTTTGCAGCTCGTGAGCATCTCCCAGTGTTTTCCTTCTTTGTAAACCATATTTTTGCCCCTTCCGGCGATATATACTCGGTATCCTTTTGTTGTGTTTGCACATCTTAAATTCGTTGGTTGATCATTTGCCATTTCTTGGATGTGCACTTTTTCTTAATAGTGTATGTTTACCACAGGCCTTAACCTATAGTGGCAGAGGTACTGTAACTAGTCGATAGTGGCAACTTAGTTTGTAACCAGAAGAGCAGTTTAGTGGTCGGCAATATACTCTCCAGGAGTGATCAGCTGATCTTAGCAGCTATAGATCAGATCACAATTGTCTGCTCTGATTTATAGGTTTGTCTGTGTTCCATTAACCATCTTTATTTTGAGAAATGGACAGGTTGGTTGAATATAACCCTAGACACTATGCTCAGGGGTTTATGTGAAGTTATAAACTCTTTTCTTATAGCATTGGAGATAAATTGTCGGGAGTGCAGTGGGTTGTGTCTCAGGTGGAAACTATTGTATTCATATCCAAACCTAATGAGCTTTAAGGTTATCAAAGTTTGTCCTACCTACTAAGCTCAAAGGTCGCTGAAAACCTGTATGGTATTTGTGTTTGAGTTCAGGTCTGGATTACAGGTTATTGAGCACTTTCCAAGTTTCATCCATGTTACATATTTATTTTATTTTTCTATTTTTAGTAGAACTGTAAATCTTGGACCTGCTGCTCTATATTCATGAATGATAATCCTATAATGCTAGAACAGCAAGATAAATGGTAAGATAGTTGTGGTTAATAAAAAAATATTGTCAAGATTAGCATTATCCTTCAATTAACTTTTCCAGTGTGGGAGGCTATTTGGTAGAAGATGTGTCCATATCATCATTAAGCACTTACCAAATCTCACCCAAAACCTTTATTGGCTTTACAGTTTATATCCAAACTCAAAAGAGGGTTGGGTTTCGATCATGTTGTTTATGATCTATCACTGATCAAACAACATAGAAACATTGAATTGAAGACTCGCAGCGGAAGCGGAAGCGTAAAAGATCTACCACTAGTAAGCAATTGAAACTAAAATCACCACACAACCAAAAAACACCAGATTTAACGTGGTTCGTCAATATGCCTACATCTACGGAGAGGAGGGGAGAAATCATTATTGAAAATAGAGAAGAAAATACAAGAGTTACAAGAAAATCTCTCTCTCACAACTCTCAATGATGGAAATCTGAAATTCTCTTGAATTCTTGACACACTTTTAAAAGGCAACCCCAAGAGGTTTATATAGGCACCAAGGATGATCCTAATCCAACACAAACTCCAATAACCAAATCAGCACCGCCTCAGAAAAATAGGAAACGCGTATCCAAATAAAAAACAGGAACCAGAACTGTATCAGGAAATGGCCAGCACCCGTATTAGTCGACTAGGGCAAATCATTAGTCGACTAATACCCAGTATTAGCCGTTGACTATACCCAGAATCTAATCGACTACTGTAATGTAATTTGAGAATCCAACTTTCTGTTACAGGACCTAGTCGACTATACCAAAGTATCAGTCGACTAGCCCAAGTTCTAGTCGACTAATAAGATCTATTAGTCGACTAATAATATGCACAATGCTGTACATATCCATACTTGATTTGTGAAGCTTGTAACACCTCCACCTGAACCTAAATTCTTCTCCAATGATTATGAGACACTCCAAATACTAACAATCTCCACCTTGACTCATGTTCGTTGAGTCCATCCATAGAAATTTTGGCCTCTGCTTCATTCGCCTTGCTTTATCTCCCCTTTTTGACTTCACATGGTTCCCTTCCAAGAGTTCGTTCGCCACTTTACTTTTGGAGAATCTTGATGAAGTTCAGAGATGCTCTGAACTTCTCCACCAGGATGGTCTTCGTCATCATATCTGCTGGATTCTTCTTTGTATTGATCTTTATCAAATCGATCAACTTATTATCCACGACTCAGTGGCGTATCTTGTGATACCTCACATCAATGTGCTTCGTCCGCTTGTGATACTTGTGAGATGAATCACACTCTGGCCATCGTAATGAACCCGAATTGAATCCTGTATGATACTAAATGTCTTAACCAATCTTCTCAACCACAAAGCTTCCTTTAATGCCTCAACTATAGCCATGTACTCCGCTTCTGTCATTGAAAGAGCAATTATATCTTACAACTCTGCCTTCCAACTAATGACACACTCAGCTACTGTGAATACATAGCTCGTCATAGATCTTCGCTGATCAAGATCTACTGCATAATCTGCATCAACATAGCCTTGTAGTGACCTATAGGCTTCCCCGTTTCCAATCTTTGAAACACCAAGCCTAGTCTCGTAGTCCCTCGCAGACATCGTAACACCAACTTCACTGCTTCCTAATGTTGCTTTTCTGAATTTGACATGAACCGACTTACTGTACTAATTGCATAGGCTAAGTCAGACCTATTGCAGACTATAGCATATAAGAGTGATTCCACTGCACTAGCATATGGTACTCGAGACATCTCATCTTCTTCTTCCAGTGATTGTGGACACTGTTTGGAGGATAATTTGAAATGACCTGTCAAAAGAGTGGTGACTGGTCTTTCTTCTGCCATGTTGAATCTCTCCAACAGCTTGAGAATATAGTTCTCCTGGTATAGCCAAAGTCTTCCCGAGCCTCTGTCTCAAGTGATCTCCATACCTAAAATCTTCTTGGCTTCTCCCAAATCCTTCATGTCAAATTTCTTCTTGAGCTGAGTTTAAGCTTCTAAATATGTGTCTTATTTTTCATAGCAATCAGCATATCATCCATATATAGCAACAAATATGTCGGATTATCACTCTGCTTAAAATAAACACAACTATCATACTCACATAGGTTGATCTGGCCTTGGTCATAAAAGAGTCGAACCATTTATACCACTGCCTGGGAGACTGCTTAAGTTCATAGAGGGACTTATTTAGAAGACAGACTTTATTTTCTTTACCTTCCTGAATATAACCTTCAGATTATTTCATGTATACCTTCTCCTCAACTCACCGTGCAGAAACGCTGTTTTGACGCCATCTGCTCCAACGTCCATCTGCTCTAACTCTAGATCAAACTGAATAACTATCGCCAATAACATCTGTATAGATGTATGCTTGACTATATGAGAGAAGATCTCGTTGTAGTCAATACCCTCTTTCTGAGCATATCCTTTGACAACTAACCTTGCCTTATACTGTTTATTGTCCTTCTTGCGAAAGACCCATCTGCAATCCATTGCCTTGGAGTAGATCGACTAATGTTCATATTTGGTTTTTATCCAAAGATTTCATCTCTTACTCCATGACTGTAATCGACTTATCATGGTCATCTGCCTCAATCGCTTCCCTGCAACTGTCAGAATCTTTTGTTTTTATTACTAATGCGTAAGAGACATGATCATCTTCCCAGCCATACTTTGTTGGTGGCACTATAACTCTGACTGACTACCTCAATAGTCTAAGTTGCTCTTAAGTAGCCTCCTGTTCGTCTCCATCTGAATATGAGGAGTCCTCTTCTGACCCATCAGGCCTTTTAGGGCTCTCTGAGAACTCAACTCCTTTTCTTGAGTGTCTGCCAAACTGTCTGAAGCTCCACCTTGCACTTTATCCTCCATCTCTGACTTTTCTTGCAACATTGATTCTTCGTCAAGGATCACATCTTTGCTACTAAAAGTGCTCTTTTCTCGGGATCCCAAAGTCTGAAACTCTTGACTTCTTTGGTGAACCTGATGAAGATACGCTTCTTAGATTACTTTAGTTTGTTTTTTTCTGACTATCAACCAAACTATACGCGGGGCAACTGAAAATCTGTAAGGTTGAATAGTCCACAGACTCTCCTCGTCATATCTCCTCTGTGATATGAAGATCAATAGCTATTTATGGTGACATGTATACCAGATAACCCGCATGATTCACCGCCTCTATCCAAAATCCTTCTGACATGTAATCCTGTAACCTGATACTGCGGGCACGCTCTGTAAGTATCCGATTCATGCGCTCTACTACTCCGTTTTGTTCTGGTCACCCTGAAATACTTAGCTGGTGTTTGATACCCTTGCTTGCTAAGTAGTTCTTGAATTCTTTGAAAGTGTACTCGCCTCAATTATCAGACCTTAAGACTTTCACCTTTCGTACTATTTGATTTTCCACCTTAGCTTCTACTCCTTGAACTTTTAAAATACTTTCGATTTCTGCTTTAAGAAGTATACCCAAGCTTTCCTCGAAAAATCATCTATGAAAGTAATATAGTACCTAGCACCCCCAATGAATGCCACCGACGAAGGCCCCCACACATCCGTGTGTATGAGATTTAGCAAACCCTTTGCCTTGTGCTGAGATGTAGAAAAAGCTACTCTATGTTGTTTACCCATAATACAAAATTTACAAAGATCAAGTTTGTAATATTTGATACATGGTAGCACACTCCTTTTGTGTAGGGCTTGAAGACCTCGCTCACTCATGTGTCCAAAACGCATATGCCAAAGTCTTGTGGTATTCTTCTTCTCTATTGCTGCTGAAGCGTCACCAACAATAATGCTTTCAATCAACTTGTACAAATTTGTTGTCCATTCTCCTTTGAGAATCGTCATGGAGCCTTTAGTAACTTTGATTCCTCCATCTGCACAAGAAAACTTGTACCATCGAGCTTCTAAGACTCTCAATAAGAGAAGATTCTTCTTTAAATTTGGAACGTGTCGAACGTTCGTGGGGGTTCAAACTTGTCCATCAAACATCCTCATATGGATGTTGTAGATGCCAATAGTCTTACACACAACATCATTTCTCATCAAGACAGATCCTCCACCATAAGGCTTGTAAGTACTGTACCACTCCCTTTTTGGGCACATGTGGTATGTGCACCCCGAGCCAAGTAACCAAGCATCTGAGCATTTGCCTTTTCTTGACGAAGCCATCAAGACATCACATGAATCCTTATCTTCTTCTTCGACAACCCCAGCTTGATCTGACTTTCCACTGGTACTAGTCCCATCAGAATCTTTGCTGCCTTTCTTCTTCAGCATCTCCTTGTATTTCATACAAATTTTCTTGATGTACCCTGGTTTCTTGTAAAAGTAGCAAGAGTATCTGCTAGAAGCTTTTGGATCCCTTTTGGGTCCCCTACTCTTTGATCTTCCCCTCTAGCCCTTGACAAATAATTCTGAGGCCTCCTCTGTAGAATCTATCTTCTTTATCAGCTCGTTATTCTGGAGCATTTGCCTGACATCTTCTAACTCTAAGGTTTCCTTACCATACATGATGGTGGTTGCTAAGTGGTCATACTTGATGGAAGAGAAGAGAGTAACAAAAGAGGTTTGTCTTCTTCTTCTTCAAACTTAATATTTATAGCTAACAAGTCGCTAAAATTCTATTAAAAGTATTGAGATATTGTAAAATATGCGTACCTTCCTTCATCCGAAGGATGTTTATCTGCTTCTTCATGAAGAGCTTGTTTGACAAAACTGTTCATCATGTAAAGACTCTCTAGCCTACACCAAAGATCAGCAATTGTCTCCTTGTTCATCACGTTGTAGAGAACCTCATCTGATAGGCACAATATGTTTATCGTCTTTGCGTGAAAGTCGATGTCGTTCCACTCATCATCCTCCATTTTTGATGGCTTCTTCTCAATGCTAAGCAGGGCCTTGTATGTACCCTCTTTCATGAGCAATGATGTTACTCGCATCTTCCATAATAGGAAGTTAGACTTCCTGTCGAATTTCTCCACTTCGAACTTGGTTGCCGTGGTCGTCTGGCTAGCCATTACTCTGATACCAATTGTTGATCTATCACCAATCAAACAGTAGAGAAATACTGAGTTGATGACTCGACAGCGAAGCGAAAGCGTAGAAGATCTATCAGTAGCAAGCAATTGAAACTAAACTCACCACACAACCAAAGAAAATCAGATTTAACGTGGTTCGACAATGTGCCTACGTCCATGGGGAGGAGGGAGAAATCTCTATTAAAAATAGAGAAGAAAATACAAGAGGTACAAGAAGATCTCCTCTCACTACTCTCAATGGTGAAAATCTGTAATTCTCTTGAATTCTTGATACACCTTCAAAAGGTCACCCCAAGGGTTTATATAGGCACCGAGAATGATCCTAGTCCAACACAATCTCTGTTGACACTCCAAAGAGATAAACTCTCAGACAGTATTCCAACTGGTCTGAATGACATCTAAACTTGTTGACATTTACAAAAGACAAGATGCGGACAAACTGACGACCAAGTTCTACTCATCCTCAGAGAACAAGCGATGCCTTGAAAGTTATTGATCCAGTGAAGCAAACAGTAAGCCAAACATTACCTGTAAAGATGTCTAAGCATTGCCTAAGAGGATAGCTTCGCTTGAAGCCCTATAGCCTTGTTGAAGGGCTAAGATATTAGCTTCACCTGAAGCTTCTCTTGAGAGCTTCGCTTGAAGCTCTTCAAAGATCTGCAAAAGAGCTAATCTTAAGTTCGCCTGAAGCTAATACTAGCTTCGCCTGAAGCTTATTATAGCTTTGGTTGAATCTTTCTTGTAACTTCGCTTTAGAACTGCACTAGCGTCGCGCGTGATGATTGAGGTTTTACCTGCACACAAGAATACAGAATTTCAGAACTTTAAAATAAAGAGTGCAAGTACTCAATATTATCGTAATAACAAATGGCTATGCAGGTCGTGATCCACAAGGAATGGAAGCTTTTTTAGCAAGTTCTCTTTTAGTTTACAAAAACTGGTTAAAAATCTTCTTTTAGTTCTTTAAAAGAAAAGAGAAAAATGGAGTTACAGTTAAGCTAAGAAGAAAGTGGTAGAATGAGAAGGTGGAGAAAATAGAAATAGAAATATACAAAGAAATTGAAAAAGAGTGATAAAAGAATTGGGAGATAGTGGTGTTGGTGATCTAAACTAAAATTAAAAGAAAAAATTAAAACTTAAAAAACTTACTTACCTCTTCAGCGCCTGCTTCCCTTTTACCCGTATCGACGATGTACTTTGTTTGAAGGCGAGCGAAGTATGACAAATATGATCTTCCCCATTCCCATTTTACACTATGAAATGAAAGGGACAAGCTACACTACCATAGGATTGGATATCCATCATCATAAGCCATCAACGGCACTTGCAAGGGCAAGACAACTTCGAGGCTATCGGAGTTATTTGGATTCACAAACAAAGAAGAGGGAATCAAACAAAAATAAGAGTAAAGAAGATAAAAAACTTCGATTCGATTTAAATAATAATAAAAGAAAAGATCACTTATACCGGTGTCACCCTCAGTACAAGCTTGTTCTCATTCCTCCATGAAAGTCTCCTCTCCTCTCAGTTACATAAATAGAATAAAAATTACATAAAAGAAAACTAAAAACCTAAGTTACAAACTACAAATTAGCCTAAATTCTACTCTCTGCTTGGTCGTTTCACTTTGCCTTTGAGATTGCAGGTATTTATAGGAGAAATTCAGAGGTTAGAGGAGATAAAGATAGGGGAAGCTGGATATTTCTGAATTTGAATCCTCCCCTTATCTCTAAATTTGATTTGATGTGAATATTCAGTTCTGATCTGTAGCTAGTTGGCGTGTTGATTGCTGAATATAACTTATCAAATGTTAGAATTAGAAATATTGATCAACTTAAGAGTTATAGCCCTTTAAGTCTTCTATCTAGATCATCTTGAATCATTAGATTTAAATTTCGGTATCGCAAGTTATGATTCAAATACTAAAATATATCTAGTCAAATTTGCTTCATCTCATTCGTTGATCTTCTCTCTATCCATTTATTCATTTAGATTTGGACTCTGTATTTGACGTTATCCTCGGTTGATCTTTAAATTTAACCACTTGATTCATCAAAAACTGAATTTAACTAATTAGATTTGGGATCATCCTCCTCTAACCAAATAGATCTAGTTAAATCTGAATTTAACTGATATTTATTTGATTTTATTCTCTTTCTCCCCATGATTATCTTCTGCAAAATAGACATTAAAGACAAAGAATTTAGCAGATTTATTATATGATAAATGTGAAAATGTAATAAAAAATAATGCAATAAATGTGTGCAATCACACCCCCACACCTATCTTTTGCTCGTCCACGAGCAAAGCAACAAAACTAAATCAAAGAGTATTATACCACTTTCGCAGGTTTACGCGATTGCACTGAGCATATGCAACAAGCCGTTAAACCTCTAGGTTACCCCTAGAGGACGAGTTTTGTCTCGTGAGGGTTTTCAGTTGGTTGCACCCACAAAATCCATAAAGAAAGAGAAAATTGTTAGTATCTTGAAAACACATTTTGAAAGGAAAAAATATTTAAAATATTATTGTAAGAATTAAGTAATCTATAAGTTATAGAAAAACTAAATTTTTTATTCCTAAACTTAGTCTCTATTCAAAAATTTGTTATCAATCAAAGTAAGGAGTCAAATTGTACTTCTCATCTAGTCTATTATTTTCATATGCACCTTCGTGACCGTGAAATTTTGACTAAGGGTTCTTTAACTCTAACTCTTATGCCTTATTTATTTATTTATTTTTTATTTTTGGTGGTAATATTCCTTAGTTCTATTAGGCTTTCTAATTTGCCCATATAATGAGCCTTTAATCGGTGACTCCCAAACCAAACGGTCTTAGGGCACCGGGTGAGAAGACACCCCAAGGACTTAAGGACTCGAGCAAATAAGACCACAAAACTAAGAATTTTATTATATGAACTTCTTTTAGGCGTGAATACTTATGCTTTATGAGACACAAATACCCAGCTTAATCAGAGGATTTATATATATATATATATATATATATATATATATATATATATGTATATGTATTTTCTTTTTCTTGTTTTTAATAAGGTATAAGAATCTTTGTTTTTGAACCCTAAATGTGTAAGTGTATAAAGTGTCCATATTTCAATAAGGCAAAGATTAAGACTAAATTACTTTGACAAATTATCTTCCTAACCCTAAAAATCAAATAAATAATCTTATTTTGACCAAGTACAAGAAATCCTAATTATGATTCTCCTATTCCTTAAAATTGACTTAATTTCTTACAAAAAAATATGTCAGAATATTATTTCTATTTTCAAAAAGTTTTTAAGAGTAAAGAAAATGTTAATTTTTCTTTTTTTAATAAAATGAAAAATCTAAGTTATGTTAGAACCCACTCCCACACCTATCTCATGCATTGTCCTCAATGTATGAATTAATGCATAGATGCATGAAAAAGAAAAAAAGGAAGGAAAATATTAATTTAAGGTGGTGGTTCCGGTGGTGGTTTGATTGGTCCATGAAATGCAGCCCAATTGAATTGCGTGGAGTTCAGAGGAACCACCAGAAACCTCTCTAATATAACCCACTAAAATGATGTATATATAAATGATCTTTATTAAGAATTTTACCCCATCTAATTTTTAAATTTCACAAATAATTTCAGTCAATTTTATCAACACCCTTGTCCCAAAATGGAGTGTGAAAAAATGGAATGATTGACTTCGACTTAGGAAGTACGGGAACTAATACCGACTCAAAAAAATACTTAAGTCAAGTAAAGATTTAGGAGTCGAGATTAGTTCAGGAAGTGGGTCCAAATCAAGAAATTGAAACTCAAATCTACATTCATTTCCCAACAACAGAGTATGACTTAACATTGGTAGTTCAAGTTCAAGAATGACAGTGTGAGAATCAAAACTGATTCTAAAATATCACTCAAGTTGGGTAACAAAACATGAGTCAATATTGATTCAGGAATTTGAACTGAATCACAAATTTGAGAATCTAGGTCATATTTCTCATTGAGTTCAATTATATAAAAATGAGAACTTGTTAATTTGTCAATGTGATTTTCAAAAATATGAAATTGGTCATTCATTATGATGATCATAAAAGATTGGCGATTCAATTTAATGATGAATTGGCACAGAATCCAATGTTTACTTGAAAAAAAGATTAAAATCAGATGAAGACACCGGAGTCATTATTGAATCAGGAAGTAGAATTGAATTACCAAGTTTAGGTTCAGGATCATATTCATTCTCAAGTTCAATTTCAGGAAAGGGATAACTTGCCAAAATGTCAATTTTGTTTTCAAAATTTGGAGTTTGAGCAAGTTCAAATGGGTGTGCTGAAATGGAATCTTGTTTTCCAAAACAACATGATTCTTCGACTCTACAGAATGGTTAGCGACATCAGAAATGGTCAAACGGTGAGAATGGAAGTTTGGACCATTATATCTATGTCATGATTACGAGCGATTTGAGCCTGAGTCATAACTTCAAGCATCTTTTCATAGTCGATTGGTTCATCGTTTTGTTTTGAGTGGACTTGAAAAGATGAAGTTTTGTTGAAATTTGTGGTGAAATTGTAAGTCTGTCAGATTTTGTGATTGTCGCTTGGACTCACGCATACTCATTTTCAAGATTGATGGTTTTCTATTCTGAACTGGTGGAGCTGAGGATGAATCTTGAAAATATTGAAGACAAGGTGGATAAGGAGGACAAGTTGGTTGAAAATTAGACTCGAGGGAGGTGAATCCCCATTGACTCTATGAAAATTGAAATTATTTTATAAATTATGGTCATAAGATTGGGAGCATGGGTTATATTGATTCAGATAAGACCAATCCGACATACTAGGTTGGTTAAAGTTATGATATGCCGGGTTGGTAATATCCGAAAAAAAGGTCAGGGTGTAATATGGATTACCATTAAAATTGAAAAAATTATTGTTATAAGCCATATCACACAGGAAATGTCAAACACAAAAAAAAAAACAAACAAGTAAGCAAACAAATAAAAAGAAGAAAAATCTACCCTAAGTTAGGGTAAACCTTAGACCTAGATGACTCCTAACTGGTTAGACTGTCCACGGGGGTATATTGCTGAATCGACCACAAGTTAATCGGCCAGGTAGGGGCAAGATTGGTGGGAGTTATCCGTGCTTAAAGCAACGGGCCTAATTATGCCAAACCGCAAGCCTTCAGGGTTTCGCTCCTTAATCCCCTACCTTAAACACCAATTTTGCAAGAGTCAAATTCAAATCAACTTCCCCCTTAGGCCAGTCTCCTATTTGAATCCGAGATGTCCCTAGGGCCAACGTCTACTCAGTTTTAGTTAGGCTTGAGTTAGTGAGTGAGGAGATGGTTTGTGGGCTAAGGAAGGGTAGTGACTTCCCCATCTATCTTGTTTATAGGACAAACCCTTAAATCAATTTAGTGCAATGTGTATAAGATATAGAAAAGTAACATTCACAAGCAAATATCACCCAAGAATGTTTCCTAGACTGTATGCTATGATACGTACCTTTTGCTCCAGCACTCTTCAATAGTAATGTAAATGTAAACGAATTAGACACGTGCCTAAATGCAAAGTCTAAACCATTTTAGCATTTACCAAACATCATTTTACTGTTGAGCTTAGAAAGTATATACAGTGAGGCAAATAAGGAAATAAAAAGCTACAGAAATTCAAATTTTCAATTCAGCCAACCTGCAGAAATATAGGTTAGTAGTTCACTCAGTTTTGTCATTGGAATGTAGCAAATCTGAGAGCTTCTGGGCTCTACTTTCTTAAGTAGAGTCCAGGGCCACTTATATGTTCACTGCAGCAAAAATTCCTTGTTGTCAAACCTGTACACTAAGAACAAAGAAGAAAGTTAACAAAAAATGTAAATCTAAAAAGAGAATAACTTACCATCCCTCCCCGACAACGTCGGCAAAATTTGATTGAGGTTTTACCTGCACACAAGAATATAAAATTTCAGAACTTTAAAATAAAGAGTGCAAGTACTCAATACCACCGCAATAGCAAGTGGCTATATGGGTCATAATCCACAAAAAGGGACTAGCGATGGAAATTTTTTTAGCAAGTTCTCTTTTAGGTTACAAATACTGGTTAAAATTTTTCTTTTAGCTCTTTAAAAGAAAAGAGAAAAATGGAGTTACAGTTAAGTGAGGAAGAAAGTGGTAAAATGAGAACGTGGAGAATAATAGAAATGGATATATACAAAGAAATTGAAAAAGAGTGATAAAAGAATTAGGAGATAGTGGTGTTGGTGATCTAAACTAAAATTAAAAGAAAAGAAAATTAAAACCTAAAAAACTTACTCACCTCTTCAGCGCCTGCTTACCTTTTACCCGTATCGACGATGTACCTTTGTTTGAAGGCAAGCAAAGTATGACAAATATGATCTTTCCCATTCCCGTTTTACACTATAAAATGAAAGGGACAAGCTACACTACTATAGGAATGGATATCATCACTATAAGCCATCAACGACACTTGCAAGGGCAAGACAACTTCGAGGCTATCGGTGCAATCAAAGGTCACAACAAGAACAACCATCTTCATGATTTGAGAACGAGGTTCGATCTCATGCGGGCTCACCAGCTGAAGATAAACCTGACAAAATCTTTCTTGGGAGTATCAAGTGGCAAGTTTCTATAATTCATTGTCACATCCAAAGGAATTCGTCTTGATCCGACAAGATCAAAGCTATTCAAGATATGCAGCCTCCAAAAAATCTCAAAGAACTCAGAGGGCTTCAAGACAGGCTGGCTTACATCCATAGGTTTATCGTTAACCTGTTGGGTCACTGTCAACCATTTAAGTGACTAATAAAAAAGGGCGTATCTTTCGTTTGGGACAATACTTGTCAAAAAGCTTTTGAGCATATCAAAGCATACCTCACTAAGCCTCTGGTCCTGGTATCTCCTGGTTCTGGGAAACTGTTCTTACTTTATGTAAGAGCCGTAGACCATTCTTTAACTCACATAGAAGAATGATGAAGGTACCGAGCAAGCCATCTATTATCTCATCAGAATCTTGATTGACGCTGAAAATCACTACAACCCAGTCGAGAAGGAGTGCCTTGCTTTTATCTTTGCCATCCAGAAGATGCAGCATTACTTAATCGGGCAGACTATTCATGTCATTTCAAAAGTCAATCCTCTTCGGATTCTTATGACAAAGCCAAGTTTCCTAAACTTCAGGTTGGCTTATTGGGCCATACTGTATACCCAATATGATATGACCTTCATACCACAGAAGGCCCTTAAGGGTCAGGCCCTCGCAGACTTCTTGGCAGCTCATCCAATTCCAGAAACTTCAAAGCTACATGAAGATATTCCGAACGAAGTTATCGAAGCCAATATGACTTTAGGCGATGATGTATTGCAACTGTTCTTTGATGGTGCATCAAGAACCAGACCAAAAGATAAGATTATTACCGGAGTGGGTGTGGTATTTATCTCACCCGAGAATCACGTCCTTCCTCAAGAATTATCGCTAACGACACCTTGTTCCAACTATGTAACGGAGTACAATGCTTTGCTCTTTAGCCTCCAACTCGCCCAACAAATGTAGGTACAATACCTTGAAGCTTATTGCGATTCCAAGTTAATCATCAACCAAGTCAAGGGTGAATATGAGGTCCGCCATGAAGACCTCATACCTTATCACCATGCAGCTATTCAGTTGGCTAATATATTTTAAGGCTTCTACATCAGTCATGTATCCCACCTCCAAAATACAAAGGCAGATGCTTTAACGGTGCTAGAAGTTATACTGACTTTACTTGCTGATACCAATTACCATCTCACGGTGGCCACCCTTCATCTCTTCTATCGGAAGTACGGTTTAGAGGTTAGCGAAGTTCATACAACCTTGACAGACTTCGAACTAAGGGACTGGTGATTCCTGATCATCGACTATGCCTTGCACGACATATTACCTGTGACCCCAGGGAAGTTGTGTCTGTTCAACGAAAGTCTACTCGATTTTACTAGATGCAATGTTAAAAACGCTATACCGCCGTTCATATGATGGTATACTTCTTCATTATCTATCCAATTTCAGAGGCATAAGAAGTAATCAAAGAGGGCCATGATGGCATATATGGAGCTCATTAACCAGATCCAAAGCTCAAGAATCGATTGCACCGACTTGGCTATTATTGGTCGACTATGATCGCAGATGTAGTCAAATACACAAAAGGTGTAAGGCTTGTCAAATTCATGCAGATTTTATACAACAAAGCCCTGAACTGCTCCATCCCACAATAGCAATATAGCCATTCAAAGCTTGGGGAATTGATATAAAAGGACCAATCAGTCCTCTGCCAGCTAGAGATCATCGATTCATCCTTGCAATAACTGATTACTTCTCAAAGTTGGCAGAAGCTATCCCGCTCGCTGAAGTTAAAACCACCAACATGGTCAACTTCATTAAACATAATGTCATCTACCGATTTGGTGTCGCCAGATGAAACATCCACGACAATGGTCCCCAATTCGCAAGTCAGTCATTCTATCGGTTCTGCGATAAGTACTGATTCAGAATATGACTTAAACCACCTACAACGCTGCCGCCAATGAGTTAACAGAAGCATTCAACAAGATGATCATAAAGCTCCTCAAAAAGTTCATCTCCGCAAGCAAACGAGATTGGAATGAGAAGCTCAGTGAATGTCTTTGGGCCTGTTGAACTATGGTCCGAACCCCAACAGCCAATATGCCTATTACGCTAGTATACGGATGTGAAGCAGTTATATCTTTGGAGATTCAAATACCATTACTTCGTGTTGCTTTGGCAACCAAGATGCCTGACGATGATAACCATTGGTAATGTCTCTAAGAGCTTGAAGCACTAGATGAGAAGCGGTTACAAGCTTAATTACGTATTGAACTTTATCAGGCTTGAATCTCAAAGGCCTTCAACAAAAAAGTCAAAGAGAGAATTTTTCAAAAAGGAGATTTGGTCTTAGTTGTCAGACGACCTATGGTCATGACACACAAGTCCAAAGATAAATTCTAATCTACATGGGAAGGATCATTTGTAGTAGAGACAGTCTACTCAAATAGAGCATATCACCTGTCAAATTCGAACGGTGACCTGCTTATGATGCCAATCAATAAAAAATCCCTAAAGAAATATCATCCATGATCAAGTTAACATTATATCTCTGATCATTGAGGATTCCTTCGGAGTCAAAACTGATCGAACATTAGTAGATAACGCTGCACGGTGTCAAAAAAGGATTCCATGAGGAACGTTAGTTGCTAACTGACATCCTCATAGAATTACATAAAGCAATAAAATGATCCTAAGACCTTAATGGCTAAGTGATTGGTCGCTAATGTTGCATATTTAATATCGTATGTCCATACTTATTATAGAATAAAAGCCTGCATTGTCCTAATTAATTGTTTGATTTATTTGCAGGCCCAATCCTTAAGGAGATGAAGAGAAATGAGCCCAAAAGCCCACCAGAATTCTGAATTAAATCAGAGTTAATTCGCACTCACTAAATCAGGGCAAAATCAAGAGGTTGAAACCGGTTGAGAAGAATCCTCTCAGAATCGATCGGTTAAAGCCAAGAATCCAAGGCTATTTCGTCAGAATCCGGGACTCAAACGAAGAAACTAACAAAGGATAAAGTCAGAAGATACTCCCAAGATGACCCACCAACAGGGTGTGGCCATCTGGCCACACCCTGGCCGCGGAAACGCGGCAAAAGCCGCGTTTCCGCGGCTTTGTTGGGGAGTTAGGGGGAGCGTTTGCTCCGCCGACCTCCCCGGGATCCTATAGATTAGGTTTTGTGCCTATATAAGGCCTGTACTTGCGCTGAAAATGGACGCGAATGCAGAGTAGGATTTAGCCTAGTTTTCATTTGTAGTTTAGGTTTTTCTTTTCTTTATTATGTAATTGTAATGTGTATGTAAGCTTAGGATTAGATGATGATTCATATAAGTAAGAGAGAGAGGCATATGTTGAGAGTGACACCGATGTACCTCCTCCTTTCTTTCATTGTTTCAAGCAATAAAGGTAAACTTTTATTTATGTTCATATCTTTACTTTCCTTTTCTTTTGCTTTCTTCTTCCTCTTCTACTTTACCTTGGTTGTATTTGTTGAGTTTACAAGTGAATTCCAAAGCAAGTATAACTAAGCTACGTGAGAGCCAGCGATAGTTCATGAAGACGTTCTCCTCTTCCAAGTCCGCATCACTTCGTTCTTGATATGCTTGACGATATAATGTGCACGGGGACTGAGCTCGAGCTTATGATCTATGCGTTGAACGCCTCCGAAGCAAAGGTAGAACATGCAACGGTTTCTAGGTAAGTCATCACTCAACCTAGGTAAGTATTCCTTCCTTTTCTTTCCTTTCTTTCATTTCTGTAAATTAAATCATCACCTCTTCCAACTCTTTCTTCTCCACTCACTCCATTTGTACATAGTCGCTTTTATTGTTTTCTGATTTTTCACCTTCTTCATCTTTCACTTTCTTCTTAACTTTAACTATAACTTTCTTTTTCATTTTTATAACTTTAAAACAGAGAAGAACTTTCACTTATTTTCATAACGATTTCAATAAAGAAACGTAAAGCTTCCATCGCAAACCCTCCTTGTGGATCACGACCCGCATAGCCACTTGCTATAGCGGAAGAATTGAGCACTTGCACATTTTTATTATAAGTTCCGAAATCTCGTATTTTGTGAGCAGGTTTTGCCTCAATCACTAAGGATAGAGGAAAAAGTTGGCCCTTAAGCCCAATAGGAAGTCCTCCATAACTCATCATGCTGAAGGGAATAACCTAGCTAGCTCAACTCAAACGGTAGTTGGTAAAGGCTTATCAAATTTGTTCATAGCTGAGGATTTGCTAAAAATCCTAAGAGATTTGATCCCATTTGATTCCTTTAGAATCCTGTCAATTTCTTTTCATGAAATGGTAGATCCACAAAGCAAATAAGTCATATTACATTTTTTTACCTCTGACTTTTTTCTTCATTTTAGGAGTATTATTCTCTTATTCCCTAGCAGGATCAATTTGATTCTCGAACAAATTTTGGGAACATTATCTTGTCTCATATCCCGGCGGAATTCTCTAGCAATATTCTTATATTTTGCAAAAAACAGTCAATTTCACCAAAGTTTCTTTTCAGTTTCCGTCCTTGAAATGGTAGTACCATATCAAACTGTAATCATTTTCTCAGTAAAATGAACTAAAGATCAAGTCTATCACGTTAACATTAAACCTCTGACAGTAAAACTTTTTGAATACCCTTACCAAATTCTGCTAATATCCCTAGTAGATTAAACTCTACTTGTCGTTCTCTTCAATAGAATGACATGTCTACTCAAATTATTGTTATGTTCAAACACCTCTAACGGTAAATTAATCCTTGTCAAGTTAACATTACACCTCTGACAAGTTACTTTTACAAATCGCCAAGTGGAGAAGTTGTCACGATCGCTTCGGACAAAATCTCCTTTTAATTCCCCAGCAAGAAATTTAGTTGTTATGTTAATGATCACATCTGACAACTTCTTAGGGAACAATCATCTCCCTATCAAATTCTTATAGAGTTCTATACGTCACGTTAATGATTACCTCTGACATATTAGAGAATGCTAAACTCTCTATAATCTCTTATGTGATTCATTTTCTAACTCCCTAGCAAGTTTCTAATAGATTCCACTAGGAGTCAATTATTACCTTTTTCAGTCCCCCAGTGGACTTTTTGGTTGTCACGTTAACACTATACCTCTGATAATTTATTCCAAATATGATTCCCTAAGGAAACACCATTGTTCCTACGGAATCCAAAATCAAATCACATCCTTAGTGGAATAACCCTTTTTACCGTCATGTCCAGCTTGTCACCTCTGAATGGTAGAAACTCTGAGCTTGGTGGTTTCTTAATCTGTTAAGTCTATGCTACCTCTGACCGACACATAACCAAGTCTCATCTTCCAGTCCAGTAGGGACTACTCATTTACTGTTATGTCCACTTCACCACCTCTGAATGGCAGGGCTCTGAGTCTGGTCACTCCCAATTGGTTATGTCCATATTACCTCTGAACTGATGGGTGCCTAGATCTCTCCCCTTTTATGGTACTCAAACTGTCATGTTCAGTTAAACACCTCTGAACAGACGAGTCCATAACCTTGTTCTCCTTCCCTTATCAGGGCCGGGAGTTCTTACTGTGACGTTAATACGACTACCTCTGAACAGTGAATTGCGAGTCTGATTTCTCTTAGTTGGTTATGTCCAAATTACCTCTGAACCAACGGGTGACCAGATCCAATTCACCTTTGCAGTCACCAATGGGCTAGCTGCTAAGTTAATACAACTACCTCTGGCAGCGAATTCAGAATTTAGTGTGTCTTAGTCTATCATGTCCAATTCATCACCTCTGAATAGATGGGTCCCTAAAATCAGGTTCATCTTCATTTTGTCATCATGTCCAGTTCATAACATCTGAATGACAAAATCCTGAGCTTGGTGGTTCTCAATCGGCATTTCCAGCCTATCACCTCTGAACTGACAGATAGTTAAGTTTCCCTTTTTATTCATTATTATGTCCAGTTAGTCATCTCTGAATAGTAAACACTCATCGTTTGGTAATCTCTAATCGGTTATGTCCACTTCGTCACCTCTAAACTGATGATTGCCCAATTTCACCATTCTTTGTCATTTTGTCCAGTTTATCACCTCTGAATAACAAAATCCCATGTCTGATGATTCCTAATCAGTTATGTCCAGCTTGTCACCTCTGAACTGACATATCTCTAGACTTAATCTTTTTAGATTTAGTGATTCCTAACAGATTCCTAAATCTATCCTTCTTTTAAATCCCAGTGCATTCTTATATTTGATTGACTTTATCATATCCTTAACCTCTAAATAATTTAAGTCACATTTGTAATTTCTTCAAAAATTTAACTTAGTGAATTTTCACCCTTTTTAGTTCTTTCAAAAGAACTTACATACTAAGTTCTCCTCTATGAAAGACTTATATTATCTATGGGTAATTACACAAGCGAACACTGAGGAAGACATGGAGAAGAGCAAATGAGTCAAAGGAAAGTATTTTATTGATTCAAAAGAAGAGATACACAGAATATACATTAAACTGGTCTCTCATATGATATGAGTTCTCTTAAGAGAAGACAATTTTTGTTTCCTATTCTCTTCAGCCCTAGCAAGAGCCTGCGACCTCAGATCTTCATGGTTGACAGCTGCAAGCTGAGCCAAACGAGCCTGAGTTTTCACTATCACCACCTTCTTCTCTGCCTCCAGCTTGAGGACTTGATCATTCTGGGCACTTAGCTGTCCTCGCCGAGCAGTCTCCTCTACGCACATCGGCTCAGCTTTAGATATAAGAAAGTTTGCCCTCTTTATCATTGTCTCGACCTTCTCAAGCTGTTCATTAGCATCAGTAAGTGCATTGTTAGAAGCATCAATTTCATCGGCAATCTTGATCTTCTCAGCCTCCAGGGATTTCAACTCTTGAGACTCTGCTTCCAGTGCCTGTTGCTGTTGACCCAAAGGCCATTAGCCCTAAGTTTTGATGATAACAAAACATATGTAGTTAAGTATTAACAAGATTGTCTAAATGAGTTTCAGGTAAAAACATAGGATGATTGACGGCTCCAATATAAGACTCACACATTTGGAAGCCGCGAAGATTTAGATCCCAGAGCCTAGCACCCTAGAAGAGCTCAAGGATCAAACAAAGTTGAGAAGACTATAATACAAGATTTGTATCTTTACATTTTTCATTTTAGTTAGGATTTATAGTCTATTTGTCAAAACCGAGATGATAGAGGTTGATGATTTTGGGATTGCCACACACACACATTTGATATTGCTTCATGCTTTCGAACAAAATTTTATTACAAAATTTCTTACCGAGTTTCAGAAAAACGACGTTTGGAAAAATCAGTTTTTAGAAAAATAAGCTTTTGGAAAAACGGTTTTTAGTTTAGAAAAGAATTTTTATCAAAATATAATTCAAATATGATTGGTGTTTGATCTATAATCACACTCTGGTCTTTCTAAGTCATAGAACTTTATTTTGTATCTACCCATCTAAAGAAATTTTATTGGAAAAATTAGACTTCAAAAAGCTTTTCAAAATCCTATTTTTTGGCCTACTCCGGTCGACCGCACGGTCGACCGCTGGCAAAGCAGAACTGCTTTGTCGGTAGACCAGGCGGCCGACCGACATGCACCTGTGTGCATGTGTGCACATCGGTCAACCGGAGAACAAGAGCAGTGCTCTCTATTTTTCCCGGTCGACCGGCCCGGTCGACCGACAGAGAGTGTTCACTCTCTGTTTGGGTTTCACGGTCGACCGTCCGATCGTTCGCTTTCCCAACGATCAGAAATCCGACCGTTGGCGGTCGACCGGCCCGGTCGACCGGCAGCAGAAAAATCTGCTGACTGGCTGCCAACGACTATATCCAGTTTTATTTTTTTGTTGGGGCTTCTCCCAACGAATCTATTGGCTTTTCTAACCTAGTTTTCATCCCCTATAAATAGTGAGAGTGTTATTCAACTCAAAGACAAGATTTACAAGTTTAAGATCAAAGTTTAGCCTTTTTAGCAAAAGAGTTTCCCTTGAGCCAAATTTTCCAATCCCATTGAATTTTAGCTTGAAGCTTTCTCCTCTACTTCTCTTCTAGACTTTTGCACTACACAATCCCTAAAGTTTCATCTCCTCATTTTGGTTATAGGATTATGCATGTGAGCTTTGTTTGTGGTCAAGTGTTGATCACCATTTCCTCAAATTGAGAAGTTGTAGAGATTGCGGTCTCAAGCGAGCTAGTGAGCTCTAAGTTGGTGTTGCGGTACCGTGAGAGAGGACAAGTGTTTCCAAGAGTTCTAGTGAGAACTTGTATTGACGATCAGGTGGGATCAAGCATAGTGGAAATCCTTCATCATGTTGAAGGCGGGGACGTAGAGCAGTGGCTCGAACCTCGAAACATATTCTCGTGTTTGCGATTGTCCACATAACTCTAAACTCTCTCTCCCCTTTACTTGCACTACTATTTATCTACTTTCTTGCAAGTTTTATTAATGTTATTGCTTATTATTAAATAGTTTTTTAATCCGCATTATTTGCCACTTAGTATAGCCATCACCTATTCACCCCCCTTCTAGGTGATTTCAATTGGTATCAAAGCCTAAACCTAGTATTTGGTTTAACCACCTTAGAGAGATCCTCATTATTGGCTATATCTATTTGTTGCATTTATTATTTGTTGTGCACTATACTTATATTCATGACATCAGTTGACTTTTCTAGCATCAAATCCCTACCCAAATTTGATTGATTGAACTTCCTCATTTGGAAGGTCAAAATGAACCTGTTCCTAAAATCTCTAGGAGTTAGAGTTGCCAAGTCCATCACCAAAGAATTTATTGAACCTCTCACTGATGAGAACACATGGTCCGAAGCAACCGCTAAGAACTATGAGGCCAATGCTAAATTCCAATATGCACTCACTCAAGCTTTAAATGAAGATGATCTTTCACACATCATTAATTGCAAATCTGCTTATGAAGTATAAAATGTTCTTATTATTACTCATGAGGGGACGTCGCAAGTCAAGAGATCTAAAATTGACATGTTCCGTTCTCAATATGAGAATTTTTATATGCTTGATAATGAAGGTATAGATGATATGCTTACTCGTTTCATCAAGATTACTAATACTTTATCTTCTTTAGGTGACAACATCGACAATGACCAAAAGATTCAGAAGGTTATTAGAGCTCTTCCCCAGTCTTGGGAAGTCAAGGCAACCACCCTCAAAGAGCTAAACGATAGGGAGGAGATGGACTTCTTCGGCTTCATCGGCAATCTCAAAACCCATGAGATGGAGATGAAGGTAAGAGAAGAAAGGGAGGCACCAAAGAAGAAAGCACTTGCTTTCAAGGCGACTCCATCCTCCTATGATGAAAAGGATTCATCGGAAGACTACGATGAAGACTTTGCCATGCTCGTAAGAAGGATGGGCAAAATATTTTACAAGAAAGGTAGACAAAGCAACTTCCAAAGAGGAAGACCTCAAGGAAGATTTGAAAAGAAAAAAGGGAGGAACCGGGTCCATGTCTTCATTGTAAGAAAACATGACACCTAATTGCCAATTGCCCCTCTCTACAAGTTACTACCTCAAGGAACGTGCAAAAGAAGAAGAAGGCAATGATGGCCACGTGGGATGACTCGGAGTTGGAATCCGAAGATAAGATCGACACCGCACACATGTGTTTCATGGCACATGGCGATGATGCTTCTAAGGTAAACCTAAAAAACTCCTTAGATGATGAAGATTTTACTATAGATGAACTAGCTCATTTTTTTTCAAAAAATTACAAAGTAGGTATGAAATTTCACTTGCTCAAAATAAAAAATTAAAAAAGGAAAATGATTCTTTAAAGAATAAATTTGAGCTTGTTTTAAATGAGAAAAATAAATTGTCAAACTCTTTTGAGAAAATGAAAAAGGATTTTGAAAAATATAAAACTTCTTGTAAAGGTAAAAACCCAATCTCTACTTGTAATAAAAATGAATTTTTAGAGATCCAAAAACGTATTGAAGTTTTGGATACAACCTTAAAGAAATGTGCATTTGACATGACTAAATTTGCATCTATGTTTCCTAAAGGAAAATCTCAAGGGAAACACACTCATCATCATGCATCAAACACACAAGTATGCACACACACATAAGCATGCATTTATGTATGGTAGAATATACACATGTGCACATTGTGACTGCAAAGGTCATCTAGCAAAATTTTATTATGCTAAGCTAAACTTAACTAATAAAAATGTTTGGGTTCAAGAAAATACTAACCGCAAAGGACCCAAAAAGATTTGGGTACCAAAAGACACGGCGAACTTCATTGATGCAGGTACGTCAACCTCCTCCAAGACTTAGGGGGAGATGGTGCTCGGGTGGTTGATGCATCAAAACTCAACGATCACATCGTCACTTGCATCGCTATCAAAGAGGCACCCATTTTGGAGATTACCCATGATTTGGTAACTTCTCCACCTAAAATTTCCTTTTATATGTATAGGATTTGCTAGTTGCATCTTTGTGATAATATGCCTTACAAGTGTAAACTTGCATATCCATTTTTTTTTGTATCTTAACTATGATTGGATTGTTTATTAAATTTGTTTTGATTGTTTGCCATATTTTGCTTGTCCATATATCAAGATTTTATTAAAATAATGTTTTATAAGAATATTGTTAAAATAAAAATTTATTTAACCAAATTAAGCAAATAAATAGAGATGGCAATTGTGCACCTCAACTCTTATCTAGAGAAATATCGAGGAGAAGTTTAGAACCCTTAACAGGGTATTCGGCTTCAACATCTCATGTTTATTGCTTAATTAATAAATGAAAATATATTGTTAATTAAAAATAAATAAAAAAATAATTTTTTTTTGTTTTTCATGCCAAGTAATATTTAAATTGATTTCAACATCATTTTTATGATTATATAAGAAAAATATACATTCTTTTTAAAAGGGAAATTAACTTAAAAATCAAAATTTAAAAACAGGTTTTTGAACTGTTTTCAGCTGTGCCGGTCAACTGAGCTGGCCTGGCATGGGCCCGGTTGATCGGGCGATCGGCCGACTCAGCCTGGAATAGAAATTTTTTTCTGCCCGTAGCTGGTCGACCAGTCGGTCGACCGACTGAAGCCGAGATTGCTCTCGGTTTCCACCGGTCGACCGAGCGGTCAACCGGGAGTCGGGTAGCTTTATAAACCCTAAAACCACAAAATTTCTTTCATCATCTCCTTCCACCGCCTCTTTCACTTCTCCTCTCCCAATCTCTCAACACTAAACCCATTTCAACTCCTTCCCAACTCTCCAAACTCCCAAATTCCTCCAAAAAAAATTGAGAAATTTGCTTTTAGGCTCCAGATCTACACTCTCTTTTGGGATTTTCTCTTGATTTTCAAGATATAATCTATTATCCCCTAAATCTCTTATTTTCCTTGTTATTTCTAAGTTTAATTGTTCAGATCTTTCTATTTTCGTGCCTAATCTTACTAATCCATCAACTATGTCTGAAAGATCTCGATCTGAAAAGGGAAAAACCCCAAATCATCATCCACCCTATTTGTTTCACAAAATGCATCTTATAGGTTTGCCCAAATTTCATCTAAAAATGTTATCTCAGGTAGAACTGTGGTGCTCAGTGATTTTGAGCACCTCAATCTAACAAATATTTTAGGATCCAGTTCTTTAGAAGATTTTGTCACCATTAGGGAACCAATTTATCCTGAATTGGTGCGCTATTTTTACTCTAATCTCTCATTTGAACAACATCACATTAGATCAAGAGTTATGGGCAAAGACATTAATATATCTCTTGAAAAATTTGCTAGTCTCATACACCTCTCCTGTGAGGGGGTAGATATTTATAACATTGATCTGCATGACTTTGATTATCCTGACGGTGAGTCTGCCCACACCGCATCTACCCTGCTTCACGATGATGACAACCTTGGCTTAGTTAGGAATGAGGAGGTGAAGTACTATACTTTCACCACCCAAGTCTTGGCTAAGATCGTGTTCTATAACCTCCTGTCAAAATCAGGAGAGTATAGTCACGCTAGGGTTCTTCTCCTCTTGTCATCTATTGCCTTCTGAAAGGCATTAGAGTCAACATCCCTAAACTCATCATCAACTACATGATTTCTGATCATCTTCTTGTCCCAAACCGGCACTTGCCCTTTGGGAAACTCATTACCCGTTTATTGAAGCAGTTAAGATTTGATCTTTCCTCTGAACGGTCATTTGAACCGTTAATAGACATAAACAACACCCTCCTTAAGAGAATGCGTGCTCGGGAGCGTCCTCCTACTCCTCAGCCGCAGCCTATCTTTCCTACTGTTCATGGATCATCTTCTGGCTCTTCTGCTCCTTTCGACCCCTACCTAGCCTTATCCACTCAGCTTCAGGAGCACAACCAGCAGATTTCAGCTGAGATGATCGAGCATCGCCAGTAGATTTCAGCTGAGATGGCCGCAAACTATCAGCGACTGGAGCACCGTCTGGACAATGACCTCAACCATATCTGTGACTCCATTTGCTACATGCACACCTATATCGGAGATATCTACAACAGGTTTGATTGGTTGGCTCCTACTCCTCAGGGTCGTGCTCAGCCACTTCCTGCTTCTGGCCCTCCGTTCGCCGCATGGGTCCCTCCTCCTGCTTCACCTCCGCGACCTACTTCCCCGAGGACCCTGATTTTTTGAGGCGTTGACCCCTTTTGATGATGTCAAAGGGGGAGAGATATTTTGGTGGTGTTATCTTGGGTGTTATTTTGGGTTATTTTTTTTTTCTATACATGTATTTGGATATTAGTTTGTCTCTTCTGTGGACATCTTTATTTGGTGTTTGGTATGTATCTTATGGACATGTGGACATATGTTTGTGGACATGTGTTATGATTTTGAGGTTGGCATGAACCTCCTAGCTTGTATAGACACCTTTTATAATATGGCAGTTATCTTTGTTATCTCTATATGGTATATGTGATTGGTTATTTATTGTGTTTATTCTATTCTTGATCCAATCATCTATTTTGGAGGTTGGTGATATTTCTAGATGGATGGAGGTAACTATATATGCATACATGTTTATATTTCTGTATATTTGGTATGCATGGATGGTTGGCGTATATGTTATTGTCACATCATATATATGCCTTTTTTATGCATTTAGATCTTCATATCATATTCTTTTATATGCATATGTTAAGGGGGAGCTTCACTTGAATTCTCCACCCAAAATATTTGTAATAACTCCATATGTTTTGTCATCATCAAAAAGGGAGAGATTGTTGGCTCAAAGGCCATTAGCCCCAAGTTTTGATGATAACAAAAACATATGTAGTTAAATAATAACAAGATTGTCTAAATGAGTTTCAGGTAAAAACATAGGATGATTGACGGCTCCAACACAAGACTCACACATTTGGAAGCCGCGAAGATTTAGATCCCAGAGCCTAGCACCCTAGAAGAGCTCAAGGATCAAACAAAATTGAGAAGACTATAATACAAGATTTGTATCTTTGCATTTTTCATTTTAGTTAAGATTTATAGTCTATTTGTCAAAACCGAGATGATAGAGGTTGATAACCTTGGGATTGCCACACACACACATTTGATATTGCTTCATGCTTTCAAACAAAATTTTATTATAAATTTCTTACGGAGTTTTAGAAAAACGACGTTCGGAAAAATCAGTTTTTGGAAAAACAAGTTTCTGGAAAAATGGTTTTTTTTTTTAGAAAAAGAATTTTTATCAAAATATAATTCAAATATTATTGGTGTTTGATCTATGATCACACTGGTCTTTCCTAGTCCTAGAACTTTATTTTGTATCTACCCATCTAAAGAAATTTTATCGGGAAAATTTAGACTTCAAAATGTTTTTCAAAATCCAGTTTTTTGGTCTAGTCTGGTCGACCGCACGGTCGACCGCTGGCAGAGCAAAACTGCTCTGTCGGTCGACCGGGCGGTAGACCGACATGCACCTGTGTGCATGTGTGCACATCGGTCGACCGACCGGTTGACTGGGAGCAAGAGCAGTGCTCTCTGTTTTTCCCGGTCGACCGACAGAGAGTGTTCACTCTCTGTTTGGGTTTCACGGTCGACCGTCCGTCGACCGCTTTCCCAACGGTCGGAAATCCGACCGTTAGCAGTCGATCGGCCCGGTCGACCAGTAGCAGAAAAATCTGCTGACTGGCTGCCAACGGCTATATCCAGTTTTGTTTTTTTGTTGGGCTTCTCCCAATGAATTTATTGGCTTTTCTAACCTAGTTTTCAACCCCTATAAATAGTGGGAGTGTTATACAACTCAAAGACAAGATTTACAAGTTTAAGATCAAAGTTTTTTAAAATTTAGCTTTTTTAGCAAAAGAGTTTCCCTTGAGCCAAATTTTCCAATCCCATTGTGTTTTAGCTTGAAGCTTTCTCCTCTACTTCTCTTCTAGACTTTTGCACTACACAATCCCTAAAGTTTCATCTCCTCATCTTGGTTATAAGATTGTGCATGTGAGCTTTGTTTGTGGTCAAGTGTTGATCACCGTTTCTTCAAATTGAGAAGTTGTAGAGGTTGCGGCCTCAAGCGAGCTAGTGAGCTCTAAGTTGGTGTTGCGGCACCGTGAGAGAGGACAAGTGTGTCCTAAGAGTTCTAGTGAGAACTTGTATTGACGATCCGGTGGGATCAAGAATAGTGGAAATCCTTCATCGTGTTGAAGGCGAGGACGTAGAGCAGTGGCTCGAACCTCGAAACATATTCTCGTGTTTGCGATTGTCCACATATCTCTAAACTCTCTCTCTCCTTTACTTGCACTACTATTTGTCTACTTTCTTACAAGTTTTATTATTGTTGTTACTTATTGTTAAATAGTTTTTTTTAATCCGCATTATTTGCCACTTAGTATAGCCATCACCTATTCACCCCCTCTAGGTGATTTCAGTTGCGCCTCTACATAAGTCTTTTGCATATGCTCAGAGAGATGCTTGACCTCCTCTTCAACAAATGGATCAGATCTAAGCTGTTCAAGCGATGCCACTCACCCACATCTTGCTCGAATTCTCCACTATTAATTCCAGAGAGGCGGCTTGATCGGTTCCCCCAAAATCTCTGATGGTCTCTATGTTTCGTGTAAGGACCACCTTCAGAAACTCGAACGGACTGGTTGAACCCTTCAACACCAAAGAGATGCATCTTTTCCAGACTCTTGTAGAAGGTGTCAATCATCTCCACCACAAACTCCTTCTCCACTTCTATCACTCCAGGCGAGCGAGTAAGCTTTAAAGGAGGAGTCTCTGTGAGTTTGGTGGTCATGGTCGTCGAAGGTGTCACAGGGATGGCCGTCAGCACGACATAGAAATAGGCAGCAGGCGAGGAGGAGTCTTCATGGAGATAAGAGTGCTAGCCACCAGAGAAGTAGGGCTGGTGGTCATTGAATCCAGATCAATAGCTGGCGTTGGTGATCTTGAGCTGACAACCAGTTCCAAGTCATAAGTAGCTGGAGCTAAAGATATGACGGGAATGGAAACTAGCTCGCTAGTGACTGAAAGCTAAAGCCTAGGTTGCTCTATGGTTGGTGGAATGGAAGGCACAGATGTAGTCTCGTCGGTCACTATCAAATCGCCAGTGAAAAAGTATCGATGTTGAATAATGCTACGATAAAGGACGTCGACCCCCGCACTATCCAATGTGATGGGAACAGTTACCTCCTCTTGAGATGGCCTAGCAGTGGGAACAATCAGCGCTAAGGTTTCTACAAAAAGGCTTTGGGGTTAAAAGAAGAAGACACAATATATGAAAAATTGATAGCTAAATTCCTATAGTCGTTACCTGAAAAGCTGGAGTGTCAGCAGTAGTCACTCCAATGCTGATCGTCATTGCAGGAACAATCTCCATGTGGGAGGTGACCTCAGTAGCAAAAACTTTACCCGAAGACACCTCGATGGTAGGGAAATCCACCTTGCTACTTGGCATGTCCCCAAAAGCAACTTCAGGAGGCGCCATACTCTCAGCAGCAGTAGTTTCGGTAAAAGCCTCCCCAGTAGCTGGTTCCACGATGGTGGCTCAATAATCGGTTATCTTTCTTCACGGGTTTCCAGAATCTCTACATCTTCAGATTCATATCACTGAATGGCGATCTTAGCCTTCTCCAAAATGTTGGCAGCCCCACTAGAAGGCCCCACATTCAGCTTTTAATCCCCAAGGCCTTCGGAGACAAAATAGGTCACCTCATCTCCCTCCTTGTAAGTGAAGAGATAGTCAAATGTTTCCTCTCCTTCACTCTGAATTTCCTGGCCTACATCTGATATTAAGATTCAAAACAATTGATGATGAAAGTAAAAAAGGATAAAGAAAAATGATATGAAGAGAATCAGGCTTACCGGGGACCTGAGCAGGCTCCTTCAGAGCCTCTTTCTGATCAGACAGCCTGATAATTAATGGAGCAGGAGGAACTTTTGCTACAGACTCACTCACTTGAGCAACAGGAGCCTATCGAGCATCTCGATGAGCCCTCTTTACTACTTGCTTCTTATGACACTCTTTTAGAATAGGCTCCTTCCTGGTGGGTTCTTTAGGAGCAGGCTCCTTTGGCTTTGGCTTCTTTCGCTTCCGCTTGAAGTGCGCGTCGCAGTCTTCTTCCTCTTCCTCTTCCTCTTCTTCAAGTGGCGCTTTACCTGCTCCGCTAGTAGCTTTTGGAGTGGCTTCTCTACCACCAACATCCTCGAATCAAGGACAGCATCTGAAGCTTCTCTTCCAGCTTCGACCAAAAACTCTGGGAGACCTAGGACCCTAACTCGCTTCCGCTGACCTTGCTCTGTCGCTTTCTGCTCCAACCGCTTGAAGATGAGCTTGGTCCCGATTGAGTTGATGTTGAATTCTAAAGAGTTGGAGTTGGAGGTCCGCAAAACCCTAGCGACATCAATAGGTTAGGGGTTAAGTATGGCATGCAAAATTGAGCCTCGATGTAGCCGACAATGAAGTGTCTCCATGCTCTGGCTCCATCTATCAAACTACCTATAAATGCCAGACGGGGATTAGGATTGCCAATGTAAAGCTGGTCATATACAAACTGACCAGCAAAGTGGCTGGGGACATACAGCTCAAGATAACAGATATTCCAACACCGGTACACTAAGTCAGATGGTCGGATACTGACCAACCACTTAAATATGCCCTGTCCAAGTGAAGATCTTTCGTCCCCCACATCTTGAAATTCTTCACCATATCCAGCACCAGAAATGGAGGGGAAGCATCTGTGAGGCTGTTCGCATTATAACAATGGACCAATTTTTGCACCCCAGCTGTAGGTCCGCAACCACTGTAACCTTTCAAAGCGATGAAGATGCGCAACACGCACTCCTTCTGGTGGATGTTCTCTAGGTTGGATAATGGTGGGACAGTACAATGCGAACCACGCCATCAGATGTAGCGCATTTTCACCCTAGGGTAGGGTCCGTCACGAGGAAGCACTTGCCCCTTTCCCTTCTTGGAAGCCGACGGTCTACAGAAAGCTTCTGTCAGTGCCCGAAGTCCACATTGGATACCGCAGACCATGGCCGGAAGCAACCAAAGAGGTTTACCATGAGTAAGCTGGACAGCAGGGAGAAGCACCCACAATAATATTCCGTCATGTGGAGGAGATAGGACGACATATTTCTTCAACCAAACCGACAGGAAGCCGGCGAGGAGAGCTTTTTAGAATATAGGGTGTTTCTCTTGATGATGAAAGCTCTTAAACCTGTTACCCTTTTCATAGATCCCGTTATCCTCCTCCAGACGACATCTTCATGAGCATTAGATATCATCTTTTGATGGATATCGTCATCTGGAATCAGGAATTGAACATCTTCTGGGGCATCGTCCAAAATTGGGAACAGATAATCTGCCAGACCTTTAACCCATTCGTATTCCCGCGAGTATTATGGACGTCCATGCAGATGTAGAGATGACACATCAATTCCTGATATGTTTTAAACATCTCCGGGTCGTCCTTCTCCATCTGCTCCAGCTCCATTGTGCAGGAAAAGTACTCCTTATACGACATCGAGCCCAGTGGGAGGTTGGATATCTCCCACATTTTATGCAACACCAGTCCTAATTCACTGGTAGGAGTAAAAAGGTCCCCGAAGCTGGATAATACAGCTCGAAGATGGCGAAGAAATTAGGCACATTGAATTCTATCCTATAGCAGGTGGCCCTAACTGCTTCATGGAGTCCAATCTTCATCAACTCTGCCTTAAAGTGTTCCAGGACATAAAGCGCCAAGTCCCTCCACCACGACTTCTGAGCGGGATGTACCCAGCTTGAAGCCCTAAATCCCTCATTGGATAGTTACCATGGACCTTAATGAATTGGTCAGGAAAGTTTGGGCCATCGCTGGTTTTTCTTCTATGGGGAGGTCCTGTCCTATCCTCTCGGGATGCATACTGAATATGCCCTAGGTGACCCACAACGATTATAGCCATTTAGCGTCAAATTCCAATGTGAACGGAATAGTAGACCGAGTCACCGACCATTTCATCTTCTGCGACACCATCTGATTGGAAGTACAAAAGCGGGAAGTGTTGCCTGCTCGACGAAAGATAGTACTTCTCGCCTTCCATATAAAAGATCCATTGGCCTTCCTCGGCTAGTAGCTGCTGGTCGGTGTCGTGGTGTATCCCTGAGCATGAAATCTGGCTTCCAGTACACCACACGATTATGGTCTTTAAGCGGGGTAGTAGTCAATATACTTAAAGTAACACACTCATCAGCTGTGAGGATTAGAGCATCTCTTTTCGGTGAACTTCTTTCACTGAAGAGGGAAGCTTGACCTTGGAACTGAAAATACACATTCCCGTCTATTCCTTTGACTATCCCAAACAGACTGTTCAATGGTCCTGGCGCATAGTGAACTGCAAAGGGACAAAAGACAAGCTTGTCAATAAATCGAAGAAAATAAAAGTATACGAATCTTTGGCTATACTGAGCAGAGGGAAAGGCCAAGTCATAGCCTTGTCTATATGACAAGGTTAGACCGCCTTAAAAAGGCCAAGTCTCAGCCTCGCCTATATGGAAAGGATGGACTGCCTTAAAAAGGCCAAGTCAGAGCCTTGTCTATATGGCAAGGCTAGACCGGCCTTAAAAAGGCCAAGTCTTAGCAAGGGCAAGGCATAGTCTCGCTATACGATAGGGCCAGTCAGGCCTCAAAAAGGCCAAG